>WBMV01008966.1:90476-114439 GCA_013396655.1 Campylorhamphus procurvoides | reverse complement strand
GTTCATGGAGGAGCAGGATTGGAAAGGCCAGGGAGTGAAATGGAGGCTTTTTGGGGGGGTTTTGTAGATTTATGGAATCCCACAATAGGTTGGGTTGGAAGGGACACCAAAGATCATCCACTTCCAACCCCCTGCCACGGGCAGGGACACCTTCCACCAGCCCAGGGTGCTCCAACCTGGCCTTGGACACTTCCAGGGATGGGGCAGCCACAGCTTCTCTGCCCAACCTGTACCAGGGCCTGCCCACCCTCCCAGGGAAGAATTCCTTCCCAATATCCCATCTATCCCTGCCCTCTGGCAGTGGGAAGCCATTCCCTGTGTCCTGTCCTTCCATCCCTTGTCCCAAGTCCCTCTCCAGCTCTCCTGGAGCCCCTTTAGGCACTGGAAGGGGCTCTCAGGTCTCCCTGGATCCTTCCCTTCTCCAGGTGAACATTCCCAGCCTGGCCCCAGAGCAGAAGGGCTCCAGCCCTGGGAGCATCTCCGTGGCCTCCTCAGCAGGTCCACATCTTTCTGTGGGCTTTAGCAGAGCTGAGGACCACACATGGAATCACAGATATGTTCTTGGAGTAAAGAGCCTTCACCACCATGGACACCTTTGGGAAGCATTCAGGCTTTGGGATCCATCCTTCACTCTGACCTTCCTGCTTCTTCCAACCCTGAGACCTCACAAGGATCAGTTCATAGAGACATGGAACCATGGAATATCCTCAGTTGGATCCACAAAGACCATCAAATCCAACCTTTGGCCTTTATTCTAAAGCTCATGATGAGATACACCTTTAGGAAGACACAACGTGGTGGTGGGACACAACAATGGCACTGGTCAACAAGCTCTTCTTCTGAGGGGTTTTGGGGTTTACTTGGCATTTTGTGTTCATGAATTTCATGTCCAAGGTGTGAAACCAAACGTAGAAAGGGAAGGCAAAGCCCTTTTCCACAAGTTCTGAGTTTTGGGAACATCTCTGAGCAGACTTGTCATGACCACGAGGAGGATCTGCAATTCTTGATGGTCCTTGACCTCCAGATGTGTCATCCTGCCCCACCTCCACCGAGGGGGTTTTGTATTGCTCAATGGCTTCCCCACTGCTGGGTTGGGTTTGCTGATACCCAAATAACTCACAGCCAGAGAATTCATTCCCACCCTCCAGAAGCCACAAGATGTGGAGAAATCCCTGTTGTTCTTCACTCCCCAAACCAGCACAGGGACTGGGGTGAAGTCAGAAAGGCTCAGCAATGACCATCAGGGGGTTTTTGACCTCATTGCCAGCCCCTCTTTCTGGCCCTGGGATGCCCAGAGTGCCCCAGCCCTGGCAGAGGGGGTGATACCCAACATGAATTCAGGGTTTTAGGGTGAAAAGTGGCTTTTCTGCCCCCCTTCCTGCTGCCCCACCTGGAGCTGGCACAAATCAAGGGGGAAGGTGACAGGGGATTTTTTGGCTTTTAGCTTGGAAAAGTGGCTTTTCCCTGCTGCTGCTGGAGATGAGGGGCATCCTCTGGGTGACACAGACCCCAAAAGCATTACCATGTTTGGCTGTCCATCACCCATTGCTTCACTCCAGAAGATGACACAACAGCAGCTCTTTCCCCCTGATATTTCTCCTCTTACCCTTGGGCAAGAACCCAAACCTTTTAGATGTGTCATGAATTTACTGGTCCCTCAACAGACAATGTTGCTCTGTCCTGGCTTGTGCTGCTGTTCCAGAGCATCACAAATTTTGGGGTGTCCCTGGGAGCACCTTCCTCATGGATGGGGATCCAAAGAAATGAATGACAAAACTAATTAAAGACCAAGAGGTTCTCAAGGGTGGAAAAGTCGAGCCAAGGAAATCCAGAGCAGGGTTGAGGACTTGCCACCAGGGAAATTCCTGCTGGGGCTGTTCCTTTCCCTTCCCTCATCCAGTTGTGCCTTTCCCAGAACGTGTGGTGACTCAAGAATGACTTGAGCACCTTAGCCCACAATTTCCTGGCTTGCTGGGATTCTCCAACTGCTTTGGTAGCCCTTCTGCAGGCTGAGGTTTTTGTAAGGCCTCAGCTGGCTTTAAGTTGTGTAAACTCTGTGCTCTTTTTACTCCAGCCCAAGAGCTTAAGGAACATATTCAACTCCCAAACAATTTCTCAACTCAGTGACAAATCTGCTTCCTATAAACCCGAGCTGTTGGCATTTGCTGTTACCCTCCTTTAATGCTTTCTTAATGAAGTTCTTCTACAGCTGTTCCATTATTTCACCTGGGATAGGAGTCAGGGTCACAGGTGGGTAATTATGTGGGTCATCCTGTTTCTATCCTCTTAAAACTCTGGCACAACCTAAGCTTTCTTCCAGCCCTCCCTGTTCCAAAGGCTTATTAAAAGTCAACATTAATGATCCAGAGCACTCCCTGGCCAGGTCCCTTTTAAATCTCCAATACGAGTTCTCTGGGCTTGCCGATTCAAAAGACCTCATTTACTGGCTGTGGCTTAACATCCTCCTTAGTTACTGTTGGATTAGGAGCTATTTCATCATTGTGTGCTACAAATAAATCCCACGGCTTCCTCTCAAGTGCAGGATGGCTGGAATACCTTGGAGCTGGAGCCCTGTTCTCCTTGGCTCACAGGGCTTGTGCTTATTGTGTGGAGTCAGTGCTGTTGGTGGGGGGATTTGTTCCCATGGACTTTCTTGAGGTGCTTTTCCCAAAGGGGATGATGCAGGAATTGGCTGTTTCCAGGCAGGGAAATCATCACTGTGAGGTGAGGAAGTGTCATAGCCCGGAGTTCAGGGGTAGGGAGGAAGGGAAAGAGGGGAGAAANTTCCATTATTTCACCTGGGATAGGAGTCAGGGTCACAGGTGGGTAATTATGTGGGTCATCCTGTTTCTATCCTCTTAAAACTCTGGCACAACCTAAGCTTTCTTCCAGCCCTCCGTGTTCCAAAGGCTTATTAAAAGTCAACATTAATGATCCAGAGCACTCCCTGGCCAGGTCCCTTTTAAATCTCCAATACGAGTTCTCTGGGCTTGCCGATTCAAAAGACCTCATTTACTGGCTGTGGCTTAACATCCTCCTTAGTTACTGTTGGATTAGGAGCTATTTCATCATTGTGTGCTACAAATAAATCCCACGGCTTCCTCTCAAGTGCAGGATGGCTGGAATACCTTGGAGCTGGGGCTGGAGCTCTGTTCTCCTTGGCTCACAGGGCTTGTGCTTATTGTGTGGAGTCAATGCTGTTGGTGGGGGGATTTGTTCCCAGAGACTTTCTTGAGGTGCTTTTCCCAAAGGGGATGATGCAGGAATTGGCTGTTTCCAGGCAGGGAAATCATCACTGTGAGGTGAGGAAGTGTCATAGCCCGGAGTTCAGGGGTAGGGAGGAAGGGAAAGAGGGGCAGGAAAGCTTTTCTGCCCTGGCACAGCGGGAGGATGGAGGGTGTTTCCACCTCCAGGCTCAGCAATCAGAGAATCCCACAACGGTTTGGGTTGGAAGAGACCTTAAAAATCATCTTGTTCCACCCCATGCCATGGGCAGGGACACCTTCCACCAGCCCAGGGTGCTCCAAGCCCTGTCCAACCTGGCCTTGGACACTTCCAGGGGTCCAGGGGCAGCCACAGCTTCTCTGGGTACCCTCCCAAGGAAGGATTTCTTTCTGATCTCTCACCTAAATCTCTCAATTTCAAGCCATTCCCCCTTGCCCATAGGAACCTCCCAGAGGGGAGATATCAGGGTGGGATGTGGGCCATGTGTATGGCCCCAGGAGAAAGGGCTCTTGGATCCCAGCAGGATGGTGATGGGATGGAGGCAGGAGGTGTGCACAGGCCAGCTGGGATGGCACTGAGGGCACATCTGTGGGCATTGGTGGCACTAAAGGAGGGGGGAACCAGAGAGAAAACCAGCCCAAGCCAGAGAGACCCTCCTTGGAGAGATGCTGTTAACCTGGGAATAAAAGGGTGAGAAGGGGAGCAAAGGATTTAGGAGAGACCAAATTGGAGAGTCCCTTTAATTGGTGCCATGTGGATGGGCAGAGCTGGGCTGGGCACTGCAGGAGCTGGCACTGCCCTCTGAGCCTGCCCAGGCTGTGCTGGGAAGGGCTGCAGGGGTGGAAAGCAGAGCATCACTGACCACACACAGGGAGTGGGCACAACGTGGGGATTTGGGTTTCCTCTGTTCATGGAAAATTCAGTGATTCCTGCAAGTGATGGGCAGTGGGATATTAATTAGGGAGAGTGCTCTGGACGTGGGAGGTTGTTTGAAGATGAGCATTGCTTTGGAAAAGTCTCACAGAGAAACAGCTGCTGGGTCACTGGTGTTGCTGCTCCTGCTTTACCACAGTCGTGTTCTGAACCTCTTCCAGGGCTGTATCCATTGTGAGAGAGCTTTTTTCCCCACTCTTGGGAGGGGAGAAGCAACTGGGCACAGAGTGGGAGAGTTTTTTTCACCACTCTCGGGAGGGGAGAAGCAACTGGGCACAGAGTGGGAGCTCAATCACCATAAATAATAAGCAGAGGGTCCTCCAGTGATGCTTTTCCTTGTTCCAGACAGTTTTAAATCAACCTGTGTGCCAATCCCATGTTCCTGCAGACCCGTGTGGAGAGTTTAAGCTTTATGTTCCAGCAGGTGAGCTGTTTGGGAATAAAAAGCCCCCAGAATTGCCATGCATGCTTCTGTTGGCTTCTGTGATCCCCCATTAATGGAATATGTGCTGCCTCGGGCTTTAGCCTGTTTAATAGATCCAGAGTTAGGAATTTGGGCAAGTCCAGCATCAATAGAGCCCAGTTCCCATCAATCTGCCCTGTGATCATCTTGCAAATAAACATGTGGCAGCGTCAATGGGAGGAAACTCTGCCCCTGTGCCCTGTGTGACTTGTGGGCACTCCAGAAACCCTCTGGAAATTGAATCCTAGGGTTTTTTTTCCCTAATATTTACTCAAGGGCTTGCTGTGGCACAGAGGAAAACAAGTCAATGTCAAGGAATAGTGGCTGTTTGTGGTGATTTATTCTCCCCCAGGTGATTTAATTGCCTTTTCCTGCTGCGTAACCAGATATGAGGATGGGGAAGAGTCAACTTGGATATCTTGAGCTTGCAGGTTGTTGGCACCACGTTGTGGACCTTTCCCTAACTTGGGAAGCTCTTGGATCAGGAGGCTGCTGTGGAAAGGTAAATGTGAGCAGGAGAAAAGCAGACACAGAGCAGTTGTTAAGGGTTGGCTGCCAAAACAGCAAACTTTATTAAGTGAGATTTTGCCAGGCCTGAAGAAAAAAACAAACCACTCCACTCAAACCCAAAGTGTTTCATAATCCCTGAGGTTGGGGATGGTAGGAGAGGGAATTGGGGTGTCAGTGCTGCCAGTCAGGGAGGGGATCAGCTTGGGAGAGAAACCCCCTCCCTTCTGGGTGGGGAACACACCCCTGGCTCTGATTTGTCATGGATAAAGGTTGCACATAAATCCCCAGGTGCACAAACAGGAGGAAGGAACACTGGCCAGCCCACAGCTGGGCCTGGGAGGGTTTGGAGCTGACCTAGCTTTGGCTCTCTGGGGGTTTTGTGTCGCAAATAAAAAGACAAGTGTCCTGCTGGGATGGATAAACAGGGCTCTCAGACCCCACATTGAGGTGCTGGGGCAGGTTGGGATGGTGGGGATTGAACTGAAATGTGATCGATGTGCTTATTAATACCTGCATGTTAATCCCTCTCTGGGCTAGCAAGCACCTTCAGGAGTGAGGGACAATGACAAAGGTGGCACCTTGCCTGTCTCCAGTGGTCACTCTGGGAGCTTGGAACTGGTGAAAGTGGCTGAGGAGCCACCAGGCTTCGGGACCAAAGCAATTCCTAAGTGGCCAAGCTGTTTTTAGCACTAAAAGTGCTGGGATAACTCTGAGAGTTTAACAGGGAGGAGCCTCTTCCTGGGCCTCCCAGGAGAAAAGGATTCTGTGTGACAGGAGCAGCAGCTTTTAGGGGAGGGGACAGCTGGCTGGGGTTTGAACTGGGAGCAAAGGAAGTTGCCCAGGAGCACCCAGAGCATCACGATTGGCACAGCCTCCAGTTTCCTCTGTGCCCCTGGAAAACTGGGAATTGGGCTGCTCTGCCTCCCTCTGCCTGTGGCAGGTCTTGGCAGGGAGGATTTTCAGCCCCTCAGTGCCACCTCCCCAAGGATTACTCCTGTGGAAAATCTGCCAAATCACTGCTGGAATATAATCCCCAAAATCTGGGATAGGTGACTCTATTGAAGGATTTGTTTGAGGCTGTTGAAGGCAAAGACCTTGTGTTGGGTGTTTCACTTTTGCTGCAGCCACTTGAGTGTCCCCACAGGATTTGAGCAACATGTTTGCAGTGTCCTGTGGGCAGAGATTCACATGTCTGGGCTGGGAGCTGGCATAAAGCAGATTTTGATGTGGAGGGCCTGGGGGGTTTATGAAACTGGAGGATGTGATGATAACGTGAGCAGCTGCAGGACTCTTCCCTCTAAAAGACAGCCTGAGTCTCCAAACCTGGGTGGGGAAGGTGCAGGGAGAGGAGTGCTGGGCTCTGGCACGGGGGAGCTGTGGGAATTGGGATGCTGAGCTCCTTCCCAGCACTGCTGCAGTCTGTGTGGGACTTCTGGGTGAGCCCCTCCGAGCCACAGGAATCAGGGAGCATGATAATCCTCTGCTCCAGGCTCCAAACTTTCTGGGAGGGAACATCCTCAATTAGTATTATCATCATTAGCAGGATTGTGGTGCCACCAAGGGGGCCCAGCCACAGCCTGTCTCACACATCCCTGTGTTCTGCTGGACTGGGAGGGAACAATCTAGTTTTATTGATGGACTCAATCAGAGCTTGGATTTGGGAGCCAGGTTTTTATTGTGCCCCAAGAAAACTGGTCCCTGGGTGTCCCCAGGTGTTTCTGCAAACCTCTGGCTGCACAATGGGATGGAAGAAACTGGGTTGGCTTCAGATCTAGTTGGGTGAGGATTTCGGGGGGGGTCAGCTGATATTGAGGTGTCTTGAGGGGTTCAGACTGAAAGAGGGGAGATTTAGATTCAACAAAAGGAAGAAATCCCTCCCCTGGCACAGGTTGGGCAGAGAAGCTGTGGCTGCCCCTGGATCCCTGGCAGTGTCCAAGGCCAGGTTGGAGCACCCTGGGACAGTGGAAGGTGTCCCTGCCCATGGCACAGGGTTGGAAAAATAAAATCTTTAAGATCCCTTCCAACCTAAACCGTTCTGAGATTTTACAGCCATCCCAGAGCTGAAATATCTAAGCAGCATCAGTTTGCTGAATGTCACCAGCAAAGCATTTGCAAATGGCTTTTCTAGTCCCATCTTTGCAACTCAGGCCCCTCTGTCAGTTGAATGTGCTGATAAAAGGAGGAAATTAGAGTTTTTGTGGGGGCATGCCCAGCAGGACCTTGCTGGTGATGCCTCCTGGTATGAGAAACTCCTCTTTAGCTGGAGGCGGGTTTTGGGATGTGCCAGAAACTCAAACCCTGGCCTGGATATCCTTTTTTTTGTATCCAAATAGATGCACTGGTGCAGCAAAAGGAATCCTATTGTCCCCTGGGGAGCTGAGGTGAAGTTTTGACATCCTGGATCCACCTGAATTCCCATCCCTGGAAGCATCCAAGGCTTGAAGCCACCTTGTCTAGTGGAAGCTGGTGGTGGAAGGAGATGATCTTTAAGGTCCCTTCCAAGCCCAAACACTCTGATCCTACTCCCTGATTCCGTAAGTGCTCCATCTCTGGGGCTTTGCTGAAGGCCCTGCCTGTTGTTTGCTGCTTCTCCTCGCCCCCTCCTCCTTCCAGCCACTGGCTGCCCTTTGTCTTTCCCCTTTTATTGCCTTTGGCTCGGGGGCCATGGGCGGTGCAGTGTTTTTGTTCTGCCCTTAATAATCTTTTGGCGGCCGTTGGACATCATTTCTCATTGTATTGGTGGAGGATTAGCTGAGCTGATGGGAGATATTTCCTGTCCCAGCCAGCGGGATGGGCTCTGCAGGGCTGGTGCCTGCTTTTCACATGGTGTAATGCTTTGGTTGGGAATGTGCACAGCCCCCGAAACGTGATCGCCTGGAGGGGTGGAAACAAGCCACAGAACAGGCAGAATTCCTGGTATTCCCAGGCTGGCCAGGCCTCAGGGATGGGAACTGGGAGCACTGATGTCTGCACTGCAAAGAGAGTCCCTCTTGTCTATCCTGAGCTTGTCCTTATAGAAGCATAAAATCACAGGGTGAGGTTTAAGGGATCTTAAAGGTTATATTGTTCTGATCTTCTGCCATGGCAGGGGCACCTTCCACTAGCCCAGGTTGCTCCATGCCCTTGTCTTGGCCACTTTGAGGGATGGAGGGTCTATTTAGTGGTGGTTCTTCCCTGGGTGAGGGCTGGTGAACTTGAATGCTGCTGGTACCCTGTGTTTTACACCTGTGGGTGTTTGGGATGCTGCAGGACTGCCATGGCAAAGGCCAGGGCTGGTGGAGGAGCAGAGGGTGGGTGGCCACCAGCGTGGGAGCAGAAGTGTCTCTGCAACCATCTCTCTGCAGCAAAACAGCAACCAAGCCCTTCTGCAGAAAAAAACTGAACCAATGCCTGGAGGAAAGGTTGGATTTCTGGGAAAGCCATCGGGGGAGGGCGGGTGGAGGTCCTGGTGATGTCTGAGGGTGTTATCTGGCACCTCTCAGCAACCACAGCCCCTCTCAGGTTACTGTTTACTGGCTCAACAAGGGAAGATGTTTCCTCTCAGCCCTGAGCCTTGTGTTGGCTCTCTCCTCCAGCTGGGAGGCTTCTCTGGCTCTTGCACCCCCCAGGGGCTCTGCTCTGCCTTCCTTCTGCTGTACCTTATCACAGCTCAAGGCATCTCCCTGTCTCAGGCTGGATCCCAAATTTCTGTCTGCCTCGGGTAGGACAGTTCTTGCCTGCTGAGCTCAGATGCCCAGCGGGGCTTGTGCTCCTGGAGAGAGAGGTTTAGTGTTAGATTGTAAGTGGAGACCATCTGAAAATGGGGGGAAAAAAGGACTTTCCTGGTTCCAAGCGATTCAGTTTTCCCTGATAATCAGTGAGAGGTGGTGGGGGAGGGATGTGCTGTGACATGAGCCCTTTGCAATGCTCTGGGAAGACAAGGGCTCAGACTCCTTTAATCTCCCTGCCAGCTCGGAGGGCGCAATGTGGTACCAAGTGCTGAAAACCCAGACAGCTCAAGAGAGGAGGAAGGAAGTTCATGGGTTTGGGGGATAAAAAATGCCCCACATTCCTTGGTGCTCGTAGTTTGTGCTGATCTGGTCCCCTGGTATCAACTGTCTGAGATCAGCTGCTCCAGCAAACGTGCCTTGGGTTTGGCTGGAATGCAGTGCTGGGAGGTTGTCACTTCAACCACCCCAGCAAAACAAGATTCTGACTTTAAGAATCCCCTGATTTCTTTTTGTGGTCGGATTTGCATTCTTGCCCTTTTCTTTTTGTTAGGGAGCAAGCACATGGTGCATAACCTCACTCACATGGGTTGTCTTGGGTTTTCAGTGAATGGATGTGGGGAGGAACTTCGAAACAAGTTGATGAAATCCTTAACAAAGTGATGTGACTTCCCTTGAAATATGGAAGTGGGACTCTTGTCAACCCCTGTTGGTTTGCTGCTCATTTCCAGTGGGAGCAATGGGATGGAGAGTTCCCAAATCTGAGCTGTGAGTGCTTCATCCCTATGAAATGTTGGAAATGGGGCTTTCTGCCTTGTCCACAATGAGCTGGTGGAAGGAAGAAGCAAGTGCTGCTGTGTGATAACCAGCAGAACCTGCCTCTCCTGCACTGCTGCTTCCAAAGGGTCACCACAGCCCACTGGTGGGACCTCCCACCAACCTGAAAGGAGCTAAAGAAACAAGGAGAGGGATTCTTCCCAGCTCCCATTAGAAGGTTTGTGTGTTGTCCCAGTTGCAGGGACCAGGGCCAGTTTGTCACCAGGTGGGTGTGACCAACACTGTGTGTTCTACACCCTCTGTGCCATTCCTGGTGGGCTGTCCATGATGGGTGGTTGGCAGCAGCTGCCCAGGGCACACCTGGCACCTCGGGGTACAGGGGGGTGTTAAAGAGCTCTGCGGGACAGGGGAGTGTTCCTGTCCTCACCCCAGTGATGAGCTGGGACAACTCCCCTCTGGGGAGGCATCAGCACCTTCACACCCACCTGAGGGGTCATCTCTGCTCCTGGGCCATCAGAGATCCCAAAATATCCCAGGACTCACAGAGTTAAATCACCCACTGTGGAACTCCCCACCCTGTGGGGGTGCTGGGCATTCCCACCTGAACCTGAGCGTGGATAATCTTGGGGTTTGGGACTTCTGGTGCCACTGGTGGGATCCAGAGGAGGAGCAGAACCCCAACAGGACTGGGACCACCATCCTCACCAACAGGTTTCCTTTGCTTTTACTCTGCCCTCAGGGGACCCACGTGGGGCTCAGCACAGGGGCCAATGAGCACCATCCTGGTCCTGCCCCAGGAGACTGGTTATACATCTATTTTTATAGGTTAAAACCAGTTTTCCTCTGTATTATTTTATTTATTGTGATCTTTTCAGTAACTCCGACTTGTCTCTTGAGTCGGGTTCATTTCTCCCGCCAGTTCACCTTTAAACCAGTACATCTGTCAGGGTTGGTTTTTTGGACACCTGGCTTGGGACAGAGGGAGCAAGAGGTGGCTGAAGAAGTGATCAAACTCCTCAAAGCCTGCCAGACCACACCTGAAGTGGACATGGAACAGCAGAGACACCTGCAAAGGGTTTCTCTTCTCTCTGAGAGCAATTAATAATTTGTCTCTGAGAAACACAGAGAAGGAAATCACTCAGGGAAGGGAACAGGAGCTCAACTCTTCCCCAAAGCTCCTGCTGACACTTTTAATCTCTGCTGCTCCATCTCCCATTGAAAAACTACTAATGGCTCTTCATGCTGGTCCTCAAGTCAGCTCTTTAAGGGGTTAGCAACAGCAGAATTCTTCCAAAAAAGCTTATTTTTATTATATTCCCAGCCCAAGACTGGAAACTGAAGAGCTTTAGAATAGAACTGGCTGCAACTGCAGCAAGTCTTGAAAAAGAGCAAGTTATGGGAAAAATCCCTTTTTGGACATCCTTCCACCAAAAATAAAAAAAAACGCTAATTTTCCCACAGGAAAGTTGCAAGTCGTGGGTAAGTGGGTTTTTCCTCACTTTTTTGGGGTTTTTTTTTGCTGTCTATAAGTTTTTCCAGCTCAAATTTCACGTTTCAAAGAGTTAGTCTCGGTGTGAGCTGGCGGGAGGTGGGTGAGGGGAGGAATGGGTGAGGCTTTCCCTCTCTTCCATGGAGAAGGAGGTGGAAATCCACCATTAAAAAGTGCATTTTGGGACTTTCTCCAGCATATTTTTTCCCCCTGAGCTTTTCCCGAGGATGGCAACTCGAAGGGTGAGGTGGCTCCCAGTTGGGGTAGGAATATTTAGGATGAGATCCTCTCTTCCTGCAGCGAGGCTGAGGTTCCTGGGAATGTCTTTTCAGCCACAAGGGGAATAGGGCAGGTGCTCAGCTTGGCTTTTGCCACATGGATAAGTCATAAATTGATTTATCTTTCCATAATTAACTTCTTGCTCCACCCACATGCTGGACCAGGCGCTGCTAGAGCAGAAAGAGCCCATCAGGAAAGAGAAGGCCACACTGGCAATATCTCAGAGCTGGTCCTGCAGTCATCCTGCTCCTCTTGGGTGAGAAGCTGGAGGCAAATCAAGCTGTTTTCTCCTCTCTGGGTGTGCAGTGAGGGGCTGATGTACAACAAAGGCCCCAACAGCGAGACTCTCTCTGGCAAACCAACCCATTGAGCATCCCTCGCACGTACAATAACAATGCTTTCATTCACGGGGGGGTTTCACTATTATTATTATTATTCTTCTTAGCCTTTCAGCTGCCAAGAGCTCCTTGCCAGCTTGCTGTGGGCTGGTTATTTTTAATCCTTGCTCCCAGAATCCCAGCCTCCTCAGCCTTTTAGGACTGGAACCCCGAGCCCTGGTGCCCTGCAAACACCCCCTCCGTGGCTTCGCTCCTGGGAGGCAGCTTTGATGTCGAAATGGAGTTAAGTATGTGCTTCAGTGTTTATCAGATGGGCTCCTCGCTTTCTTAACCCTTGCCCAAGAAGTTTAGTTGACTGCAGCTTGCCCAATAAATCCCTGTCTGCCTGGCTTGGGAGAACAGCTCCGTGTTTTCCCCCACTACAGATGTGTGAGGCTTGGCACCGCAGCCCCTCTTTTTTCTCCTCCCCCCCCTCTTTGTTTTTGCTTATGGCTTTGTCTCTGGCTCTCCAGTATCGTGTTTTCCCTCCTCGATGGCTCTGAATAATCAATTTGGAAAGCCAGGAAATAAATCAAAGCCTCAGATAGCACTGGAGAAAGAAGGAGGGGGAAAGCAGACATATGGATTTCATCACCAACGGAGAAGAACATGTCTAACAATAACAACAGAGTGTAAATGAGTGTATGGACTCACAGGAGGCTTTTCCAAAAGGGCTGTTTTTCTACACGAGCGGGAAAGGTCTTTTGTGCTTGGAGCTCTTTGCGACTGGCACTGCCTGAAATCTTTCCCAGCCTTATCCTTTGCACTTTTACCGAGTCCCACTGAAGGTCTGGTGCCACCAGCTGTGCCCTGGGAAGGGGTCAGCGATTCTGGGCACCTCCCTGGAGAGGACCTTCCTCGCGTGCTAAGCCGTGATGGTTTCCATCCCCACGTCCCCGCAGAGCGCCGTGGCCTGGAATTCACTGCCTCTCCCCTAAACAGAATTAATCAAGCGTGCACAGCCTTCCCTGGCCAAGATAAATGAAGGAGAGAACATTGTCTGGGGGTGTCAAGCCTTGTGTTTGCTTTGAAACCACAGAGCCCTGGGCTTGGTCGCTGCCGGGGCATTGACCTTCACGGGGGGTGTTGGAGACCCTACCATGGGGACTCGCAGGGTTGGTGTTGGAAGCAGCAGAAGGTTTTTGTTTCCTTTCCCATGGAAGAGGATTCCTCGTTGCTTGGATGGTCTTTTCCCTCTGGGGGGGAAGGGGGGGTAAAATGCTGGCACGTGCCATGATCTTGGCACATGCCTTGGACATGATCTTGGCACATGCCTTGGACATGATCTTGGACAGGGGCCTGGAGTGACAGGATGGGGGGAATGGCCAGAGGGAAGGGTGGGATGGGATACTGGGGAGGAATTCCTGGCTGGGAGGGTGGGGTTGCCCAGAGAAGCTGTGGCTGCCCCATCCCTGGAAGTGTCCAAGACCAGGTTGGAGTAACCTGGGTTAATGGAAGGTGTCCATACCCATGGAACTGGATGATCTTGAGGTGCTTTCCCACCCCAACCATGCCATGATTCCAGGATGAGTTGGAGCTGTCAGGAGAAGCTGCTGACTCTCAGGCTGAAGTCAGTGATGCTTTGACTAAAGGAGGGTTGGGTTTAGAGGTTCTTTACCTCCTCTCTACCACCATCAGTGCACAAATCTCCTTCCTTTCCCCATTCCTCCCAAATTCTGCATTAGCTGATGTGTTTTTACTGGTTGGGTGGTGGGTGTTTAAACCCAGATGGCTTTTTTAACAGCTCCTGGGTTAATCCAACAACCCATGACACCATCAGAGGTGGGAAGACAACCCAAGCCAAGGGTGAGTTGTTCTTCATGGTGTCCTCATCTGCAGATGGAAATTTCAGCTCCAACCCCTGCTGGGACTTCCTAACCATGCTGGTTCCTGGCCTCTCCCAGAGGGATTTGGGTTAAATGTTTTTCAGTCCTTGAAAATTCCTGTAGGAAACTGAGGTTTTTCTACAGAAAAATCTTCGGGGAGAAATAAGAATTGTCAAAATTAAAGGGTTCTTAGGTCAGATATTCTGAGTTGCAGCCAAGCTGACGTCAAATCCTTCCAAAAGGTAATTCTGAGTTCTTGCTGCTGTGATGTGGAGGTGAAGAAATCGAGGGGACTGCAGAAAATGATCAGATAAGGCAATCAGTTCTCCCAGCTCATTTCACAGTCCTGGGCTGCCTTTGAGTGCGAATCCAACCCTTTTCACCAGCAATAAAAGTCACATCTTTTTCTGCTTTATTTTAGTTTAAATAAAAAAGAAAAACTAACAAAACCCCCAAATAAACTCCCTGGCAGAATCCACCACTTGTCCTGTAACTGCATTTCATTGTGAAACAGCTTTTCCTAATCAGAGCTCGTGCCCTGTGTGCCATTTCAGGGCTGCAAAGAGATGCCAAAAATGACCAGAGCTCAGGGTTGTGACCACCCTCTGTGACAAGGGGAAGGGGGGACAAACTCAGGAGAGTCTCTGAATTCCAAGGAAAGCCTGAAAACCTGCCTGGTCCTGGCTCTGAGCTGCTTTCCAGGGATGCTGAGCCTGGCTCTGGAAGGCAGGGCTGTGCTTGGAGCCTTCCCCAGTGTTTTTGGAGCAGCCTGGGGATTTTTTCCCGTAGCAAATAAAGCCTGGCCTGATGGGCTAAGCTGAGCCCAAACGCTCCACTGGGTGAGCTGAAGGCTCAGCAGAGTTCTGGCTCTGCCTCCTGCTTGTTTGAGCAGGTTTTGCAAGTCCTGAGTGTCTTGCTGAAACACAACTTCTTTCTCAAGGCTCTTGCCAGGACGTTGCAGTTCCTGGCACCGTGAGATAAAGTCATTTTAGGAGTGAAACAGAGACTTTGGATGAGTTTTAGTGATGAATAAGCTCCTATGACTCAGTTCAACTCGAGCAGAGGGGATCTCATGGACTTGCGAATTAGGGAATGGTTTGGCTTGGAAGGGGCCTTAAAGCTCATCTTGGTTCACCTTCCACTGTCCCAGGTTGCTCCAACCTGGCCTTGGACACTCCCAGGGATGGGAATTTCACCTTCTTGGCTGTGGTCCTGCAGTGTGACCAGTCAGCAAAGCCATTCCTGAGAGGTGACTGCAAAGTGGTCCCCCCCCGGTGTCCTGTGCAAGGGTGGGCTCAACCCTTGGTCTGGTGTTAACCAGAAGTTTGGAAACCCCTGGCTTGCTCCAGTCAGAATTTTGGAGTCCATCCTTCTGGCACAAAGGCCATGTGGGCACAGTGTGCTCTCCTCGAAGGTTGGGGTAGTTGTTTTATCACAAACCCTGTGTTTTGCTGCTGTGATTTACTCAGAAGTCACTGAGGGGATGGGGAAGGTGATTCCTGATCCCATGGATCCTCCTCTGCCTGATTTGGGAAAGCAGGAGAACCTGGCTTGGTTGGGTGCTGTGGATGATGAGGCTCTTTGTGTTCCTGTCCCACCTCAGCTGAAGGAGCTGCATCTTCAGCTCGGGCAGGAGCTCCAGAGTGCACCTTGAGCTCTGTGCTCTGACATCACTCCGAGCTCATTGGGGGCTTGTTCCTCACTTTCCCCACCCAAATGGCAATTAAAACTGCTCCCAAAGCTAATCAGCCCTCTTTCCCCCTTATTAGTGCTCAGCCTAATGCAACAACTCTATTAAACTCCGAGCCTGGAGGCTGCAGATTTATGACCTTCCAAAGCCCCTGAAGCCTCACGACCCCTATTTCAGGGTTTGGCTATTCCAAAAAGCACTTTCATCAGGCCGTTCTTCATGTCAGACCCCCCTTTTTGGACCCCAGGGCCTCCCTCTCCTTACCTGCAGCAGCAATCTGTCAGAGTGTGGGAAGGAGGCTGTTTTGTTGCCATGTGGACTGCGGGGCTGCTTGTTTTGTGATGACAACACGGGCTCAGGGAGACCCTCCTGGGCTTTCCCCGCTTGGCACCGTGTCGGTGCGAGGAGGAAAACCATGTGTTTGTGTTCCTGCTGTGCTGTGAGTCACCAGGAGCACCGGGGGCAGATGGTTGGGGTGATGAGGTGTCACTTTTATACAGTCACTCCTCGAAAAGCAGCCACGTGTTGAGGCTGCTTCGCATGCCTGGGCTGGATTTGGGGTCCAGAGCACAGATTTTGGGGCCATAGCTCGGTTTAAGCACAGCTTTGGGGACATGGGAGCGTGGGCTGGGCTAAAAAACAAGTGGGGGATCAATGAGGGATGCTCAGCTGTTTTGGAGGAGGATTCCTTTGGCTCCCTGGGATCTCTTGAGGAAGGCAGAGCTCTTTAATCTCCCACATTCCTCCCAACGAGCAACAAGCAAAGCAAACCCGAGCAAAAAGTACAACTCAGCTCGAGCAAAGCCTCTTTAAGCAGTTCAGAGCACACATCCCAGGGGTGCTTTTGGCTATCTTGCCAATGCAATATATATTTTATAGTCCTTTTAAAACGTGGGTAGAGTAATTGAGCTCTGGATGTGTTTGTGTTTGGAGCGGGGTTGGGGAGTTAACCCTTGCAGCCAGTTCTGGGCCACCTTTCCTCTTTTCCTGCCAGAATGTGTCCAAAGGCCACGTTTCCCACGACCTTTCAAGGTTTTCTGGGAACTGTGGCTTCTCTGGGGGCTGTCATGGACCTTTTCCAAGCCCTGTGCCATGGTGGGGGTGTGGGGCTGGGAAGGAAGGTCACAACTCCTGCCTCTCACGTTGGCAGCTCCTGGTTTCTCCCCTGTCCTCACTGTTTTCAAAGGAAGAGAAAGGAGGGGATCCCAAATTCTTTTTGCCTCCAGTGTAGCCTGGGATCTTTCAACTCTGCTGTTCAATTTTGGGGGAAAATCTATTAATCTTCCTTGCCAGCTCAACCATTAATGAGGATGGAGTGAACTGTGCTCCACAGTGATTCTGATTATTCCCTGAAGTATAAAAACCATGTTCTTTTTCTCTAACACAATAATAAAGCTGAAATAATGCATTTATATCCAGGCCTTGGTTAATTAAAGCCCCTGGACTCTCATCCTAGTTGTAGAGTTTATTAAATGGTGTTATTTGTGAGAGCAGCCACTTCTCTTGGGTGCACGAACCCATGAGTTGCCTTTCTCCAAACAGGGGGATTTTGGGGGCAGTTTGGGGAGCTGGACCTCATTCCTGGGAATCTGTGGCTGCCCCATCCCTGGAAGTGTCCAAGGCCAGCTTGGAGCACCTTGGGCTAGGGGGAGATGTCCCTTCCCATGGCAGGGGTGGGATGGGATGAGCTTTAATGTCCCTTCCAAGCATGACCACTCTGGGTGTTCTTGGATTCCAGAGCAGCTCTGTGAGGCTCCTGAGCTGTCACCTCTGAACCACAGTGGGGACACCAGCCCTGTGGGATGTCACATTGAGCACCCCAACACTCCAAAGTGCTGCCTCCTCATGCCTTGGCTCCCGCTGCAGGGAGAGGGGATCTCGTACCTACCTCAGAGCAGGGCTGTGCTCGATAATGTTCGCAAAGTGCTTTTTAATCCCCTGCTGAAAGGGCCTGGGCGAGTGTGAGTTATAATTATTACGTAAATGTGCCTCATATTTTCCTGCCCAAGCCCTCAGCTTGCCACAGAGATGTTTTCCCAGCCTTTATGTGGATGCCATTGGGTTTGGAGCTTCCTGGCCTGCTGTCGACAGCCCCACACTTCCAAAGGAGAGAAGTCAATTCTTTTTCTTTTCTATTTTTTTTCATCAGCTTGGAAAGCCAAACCCCAAACCGCTGTCAGGAAACCTTTCCAAGAGGGAAAAATTGATTATCCATCCAAAGGGAAGGGCTACAACTTCATTAAGGATGGGTGAGTGGCTCTGGTTGCTGCAGGTGCCCACCTTGGGAGCAGAGGTTCTTTGGGTCTCCTGGAGGGACAGCTGAGCAAACATGGGCTCCTGGGGCTAAAATAAGCCATGAGGTCATGGCTCCATCACCGTGGCACCCTGCAATCATTAAACCCACTGCCTGGTCCCCCTGCAGCCCCAGCTTTGCTTACAGGTGTGTTGTTATTGAGCAGCTGGTGGAACAAATCCCTGCCAGTGCCAAGTATGAAACAGCTCTGGCCGGGGCCAAAACCAACACAGCCGGCCCTGGGATGGAGCCCAGGGGGTGAAGTTCTCCCTCCTGGAGATGAAAACAAATCATAAAGGTTAAAAGGCAGGAATTGGGGGCCGTTGCTGTCTGCAAATTGAGGAATCTCTGTGCCTCCTCCCAGGAGGAAAGGAGTTAATAGGTAGCCAAGGCAAGGGTTTAAAAATAGAGCTCTTTGCATAGTTATTGGGTGATGTCTCTGTCACTTCTGCTGCCACAAATCCCTTCACTGTGTTCCCAGCAGGTTTTTAACGTTGGGTGTTTGAGGGGGGTTTATGACAGGGTGGGGAATAGGGAATGTGGGCTTTGGAAGAAATGACTTTGGAGGCCTTGGAAACCAGGTAAGGGCTGAGTCAGGTCCTCAGTCCCACTGGCACTGTCCCACTGGAGTTACCAAGGTGGCTTTGAAGCTGGGGAGACAGCTCAGGGAGCCCAAGGTGTGTGTGAAGTGATGTGTTCCCCAAGAAATGGGATGCTCCATCCCTGGAAGTGTCCAAGGCCAGGTTGGACGGGGCTTGGAGCAACCTGGGATAGTGGAAGGTGCACCTGGACAGGGCTTGGACAACCTGGGATAGTGAAGGGTGTCCCTGGATGGGGCTTGGATAACCTGGGATACGGAAAGTTGTCCCTGGACAGGGCTTGGACAACCTGGNCCTGGGATAGGGGAAGGTGCACCTAGATGGGGCTTGGACAACCTGGGGTACGGGAAGGTGTCCCTGGAAAGGGCTTGGAGCAACCTGGGATAGGGGAAGGTGTCCCTGGATAGGGCTTGGACAACCTGGGATAAGGGAATTTGTCCCAGGACAGGGCTTGGACAAGCTGGGATAGTGGAAGTTGTCCCAGGACAGGGCTTGGACAACCTGGGATAGTAGAGGATGTCCCTGCCCATCACAGTGGGTGGAACTGGATGAGTTTTAAGGTCCCTTCCAAGCCAAACAACTCTGGGATTCCCTTCTTGCACGAGTTTATTGCTCTTGCTCTCCCTTCCTGAGGGATGTGGCCCACCCAGTGCAAGGTGCAGGTGATTTTCCCACCAGCTGGGCTGTGCTCACTGATGGCCTCCAAAATGTGGCCACAGAATGTCCCTGCTGGGAGCTGAGTGTCCCAGAAGAGCCTCTTAGAGGATGTGCTGGGGAAATGCAGGATTAGATGGGAAAACTGGATTAGCCCCTTAGGACTTCAGCTTTGGTTTAATATAGAAGAGTTTCTTTAATATGCTCCCAGAAAAATGCAGCCTTGCATAGCTGAGATCTGATTTTCCCACCCTGTTTTCTCCACAGATCCATTCCCTTGACTTTTTCTCATGGATAAATCCAGAGCCAGGTGGGGAGGTTTTTTTGGGACCACGGGTTGATCTGTGGGGAAGGGCTGGGCTTCAGCTCCCCATTTTCAGGGGAATGTGGGGTCCCTTCCACTCTGTTCCAGAACACACTGGTGGAAGGGAGCAGGAGGAAAACTCTCCTCTCCCTTTCTCTTGTGATCCCTGAAGGTGTTCCATTTTAATTGGGGATTTCTGGACACTCTGGCTTTGCTTGGTCCTGCTCCCATCAGAGAGAAGATCCAGGTGAGGAGGGAGCCTGACCTGGCACAAGATCAACTGTCCCCACAACTGACTCTATTAAGGAGTGAAACTCTTGGCCCTCCTGTGCCAAAATTTTCAGGAACATGGCTATGTGTCAGGACAGGATTTAGCCAGGGGGTTGAGAGTCACCTTGCTAAAAGTGGGTGACATGGGACACACCAAGCAGGCAGGTCAGAGCTGACTAGGTTACCCCTAAGGTCCCTTCCCACCCAACCCATGTGAGATCTGTGTGAAAACCTTCCACTGGTAAAAGTTAAATGGCAAGATTTAGGCAGCCAGAGCATGAAGGAAAGGGCAAGGAGGTTAATTCACATTACCCAGGGTGTCTGAACACCTGGATGAGCAGGGATGGGGATTGTACACCCACAGCAGGAGGTAGCTGAGCTTGGAGGTGACGGGATAAAGCTTCCCTGGCATCCCTGAGATCCAAGGTGGGCAATCCTTCGAATCAATTCAACATCTTGACCAAGAAAGCTGAAGAAGAGGGAGCTTTTCAGAAGAAGAAGAGGGAGCTTTTCAGAAGAAGCACGAGGGGCACCAAGCACTTGTGATGCTGGTTGAGCCTCCATCCCTTGGGAGATGAGGAGCAGGTGGAGCAGAAGGAGCCAGGTTTGCTTCTCTTCCCGTGGGTGCAGAGACTGCTGGGCTGCTTGGGACACCCTCCAGCTTGAAACCACTGGGCTCCAGCTCCCTGCTGGTTCCCAGAACAGGAGAGGCACTGGAAGCACTGGTGCTGTCTCTCCTTTCCCCACCCCTGCAGTCCCAGATGAAGGGGCTGCTCCTTAAATGACCTCTGTGTTGCAAACCCCAAAGCCTTGCCCCAGGAGGAGAGCTTGGCATTCCTGCTGCCCCCCTGCTCTGCCCAGCCTGCATTTATCAAGCTTCACTGGCCTCTGCTGTTGGTTCCACTATTCCTGCCCTGCTCCTGATCCTGCAGGATGGCTCTTCCCTGGGCTGGGCTCAGAGGGAACGTGCATTCCTCTCTTATCTCCCCCCAGCATGAGTTATGCTCGCAGAAATTGGCCCTTATTTATGAGCACGGCGCAGCCAAAAACCATCTCCAGGAGTTTCACTTGCCTGGGCAGCATTTCCCCCTCCCTTTTCTGGCTCTCCTGGGGGAGGTTCATTAGGAACAACCTCACCTTTCAGGGAATTAGATGCTCCTTCAAGGCTGTTGACTTCCAAGATGTTTGGAGACAGCAACCCAAAGAGGTTTGTGTATTCAGCTCATCTGGTTTCACTTAAGGCTGTGCTGAGAGAGCCTCTGGAGAGCTGAGAAATAAACACAAGGGCCCTTATTTTCCCCTCAAACTCCAAACTGGGGCAGCAGAACTAGGAGACAAGGAGGGGGGAATCACTTCTCCTTCTTCCAGATTCGAAATAATCAGGAGAAAGTTCTAATCTGGTCCTGCTTGTGGTGCTTCCCAAGGTAAGGAGAGGAGCCCCAGAGCAAAGCATCTGCCTCGTCTCCACGTGCAGGAGGGAGCAGGACATGGAATTAAAACACAACTAATGGCACACCCAGCTGGACAAGGACAATTTTGGCTCGGCTTGAAAGGCAGGGGATGCACAGAGGTAAAGAATTACAAAGGCAATGGGAGGCCTTGGAATCAGCAGGGAAAAAGGCACCGAGCGGGATCGGATGGATCAGGATATCAAAGAGATGCAAAATCAGCAGCTCCCAGAGCCCAAGAACCCATTAGGGAAGGAAGAGATGACCAAGGGATGTTTACCAGTCAACAAGGACTCATGGAGAAAAAGGGGGAAAAAACACCAATGTGTGAGCTGCCAAAAGCTGTAAAAATCCAATTATTCCCCTGGTTCTTCACATTTTTGATCCCAGTGCAAAGAAACAGAGGCAAAACCCAAATATCATGTCATGGCCCTTTATTGACATAGGAAGTAGGGTGGGTTTGGTACAATGAGAGCCCACACAATGATTTTCTAGGCATATAATCCCTAAGGAAACCCTTGGAGGGGGTTTTGTGGTCTGCAGGAGGAGCTTTGGCATTAGGGAGGTTGTCATGGCCTGCACCCCAAGGGTTTTCCCTAAAATCCCTCTGGGAGGAGCCTGGGTGAGGTGGAAATGGTGAAAATTGCTTTGCACTCAAAGTAAGTCTATCTGTGTCCCCTGTCTTGGTCCAGTTGCCACCCAAAAATCCAGGTGAAATGAAACCTGGATGCAGTTTTGGGGCTGCTTTTGGTCATGGCTGTGTTTTCAGGGAATGCTGGGCTGGAAAATTGGGAGACCTTGATGTTCTTCCTCCCTACACTGCTCAGAGTTTGCGTTTTCTGGTGTGCAAATGGACACACTCTGAGTCCCTCCTCTCATTTTGGGGGATTTCTTGGGGTTCCTTCCATCTCAGGTGCTGGTGTGTTTTACACTCCATACCTGGCATTCCACTGATCCCAACAGCCCCATCACTGGGGTGGATTTTGCTGCCAGTTCCCTTCACCCATTTGGAGCTCAAATGGCTCGTGAAGACCTAAATTAATTTGAGGTGGGAATGTTAAGTCTCATTAACTATGATTAATCTCTGGCTGCTGCCAATGCCACAACCATGTCTGGAATCTCCTGGCTGAGTTTGCAGACAGACTCCTTGACCTGGCATTGTGGGAAGCAGGTTGTTGGTGTCCAGTTCCCTTTGCTGGTGTTGCTTTTGGGAAGGAGGATATTCCAGGATGAAATTAAAGGGGAAAAGTAACCAGCTGGGGTTGGGATTTGTGCTCGGGTTTATTTGGCTGTGTGATGTTACATGAAAGTAAACTCCCAGAGTACCTTTATCTCCAAGTTTACAAACACAAATAAGCCCTCCCCAAAATTTAGTGCACGATGAAAGATTCAAATATACACACGGGGAGTGTTTATTTGAACGTGCTCCGGGTTCCTCTGCACTGGCTGGTTCATTGTAGGAGGTCCAAAAAGTCACTTCACCCAAAGAAGCTCCGTTTTGGAAACAGCAGGGAAGGGACCGAGGCTATTCGTGGATCTGGTTTTCAGTTTCTTTATGAGTTGTTTTTATTTTATTTGTTTTTTTGGGGAAAAGTTTGCTTTGGCTCGAGCCAAACCCCCAACCTTTCTCTGAGCTCTTCCTTTGCCCAGCTCTGATGCACGGCCACGTCCCAAGCCGAGCTCAGGAAAATTCTCAGGCAGGTTTTTTTTCTTTCCAGGGCTTTTTTCCTCCCCACAAACATCCCAAAATGCCTGCCCTGGACAGGTTTCCCTGGGATTCTGCTGGAAACACTTTGTCCTTCAAGCTCTGCTGTGTGTGAGTGGCCAGGCTTTGAATGGATGCTGAGCTCCAACAGAGGGACTGGGAAGGAGAAATCCAGCCCAACTGGAGTCAGGAATTGCCCTGGGAGGGGGTGGGAGGTGGGATAGAGCTAAGGGTGTGCTAAGGGATCCCAGGATGGTTTGGGGTGGAAGGGAGCTTAAGGAATATCCAGTGCCACCCCCTGCCATGGGTAGGGACAATTTCCACCAGCCCAGGTTGCTCCAAGCCCCATCCAACCTGACCTTGGACACTTCCAGGGATCCAGGGACAGCCACAGCTTCTCTGGGCACCCTGTGCCAGGGCCTGCCCACCCTCCCAGGGAGGAATCTCTTCCTAATATCAGATTTAAACCTTCCCCTTGCCCTGTCCCTCCAGGCCTTGTCATGAAAACCATCCTTTAATGAAGATGTGGTGGTGAGGACCTGCCTCGGAATGCCTTTATCAGGGAATCTGTGCCATGCCAGGCTCTTCATGGCATTCCTGTTCTCCTGGAACTGTGCTGTCAATCCAAATCCCAATCCCAGCCCAGCAGGTGCAATGCTGTCCCTGCCACCCTCCTGACAAAGAGAGGATTTGATTGCCTCCCTTAGCTTGGCTCTTCCCCTCCAAACCTTTTCGTGCAGCAAAGGAAGTGTCAGGATTTAAGATCAGCTCAAAGAGGCACCTCTGTTTTCATTCCCTCAGCCCCATGGACTGTTTTATCCCAAAATTTTGGGGACCAACATGATGAGAGACCTCTGGACTGAGGAGACAAGAGTGCCAAGAGCAGTTGTGTCACTTGGAAGAGCCCCGAGCTGGGCTCAGCAGCACAAACCTTTCCAGGGCTGGTGACTCACTCACTGACACTTTTGGCCACTGTCCTGGGCTGGAAGGGGCACAGGGAAAAGCCTGTTGGAGGTCCCTGCCCTGGGCAAAGGGTTGTAGAGGAGAGGGGCATCATCAGGGCATCCCTGGGGCTTTCTGCTGCCTCCTGGGGAGCACTTGGACTTCCATTACTCACAGGGATGACTTTGGGCTGCGCTCAGGAAAGAATAAAAGGTTCGTGTCTCATTTCCCTGAGAAACAGGGAGGGAAAAGGATGTTTCCAAACACTTCACACAGTCAGTGAAACCTGAAAAGTTCCCAGTAATTCCCCAGTCGAGATTTACAGATGGATCTTCCCTGTCTTGTTTCCAGGGACAATCCTGTGTGTTCTTTTCTCTTTTCTTTTCTTTTCTTTTCTTTTCTTTTCTTTTCTTTTCTTTTCTTTTCTTTTCTTTTCTTTTCTTTTCTTTTCTTTTCTTTTCTTTTCTTTTCT
>WBMV01008966.1:77903-90332 GCA_013396655.1 Campylorhamphus procurvoides | reverse complement strand
TGTTTCAGTGGGAAAATATTGAATATGGCATTTAGGAACCAGCTCAGCTCTCAGCCCTGATCACTCTGTGCAGAAAGAGGAGCTGCTGCAGCATCTGCATCCCTGCAGAATGGATGTGAAAAAGCAAAATGCAATTTGTCTGTGCAAATTGGGAGGTTTATTCTGGGGTTTTTTGGGGTTTTTTATTGGATTTTTTAATGCTGTGATGCCTGAGCCTTCCCTCCTGCAGATGCCCTGTGCCCCCCCCTCTGCCCTTGGCACCTGCAGGGTGTGTATTTTAGGAGGAATTGCATTTGGAAGTATTTTCTGTCAGGCTTCTAAAATAAGCTTCAAATCCCCACCTCGGTTTAGGCTCCTCAGATCTGGGAACAGGGAGCCGAAAGAATCCAACCTACAACTCCTGGGTTTGGTACCAAATCCCAGTTTTCTTGTTTTCCAACAACAGATGTGCTTTCAGGTTCGGGTTTGCTGAAGGGAAGGAATTTGCCCTTTTTAAAGCCACTTTTTGCTTTCTTTTCCACGTAGAGGCAATCAGGAGAAAAACAGGAGGAAAAAAACCGTTTCAACTCGTGGCAGGATTATTTCTGGAGGGGAGGAACCACCACAGGCTGGTGAGCAAAGGGAGAATTCCCTCTGGGAACCTTTGGCAGGGCAGTGTGGCTGCTCTTTCCAGGTGGCAGCATCTCCCTGATCCTTCCTTCCCTGGCCAACATCTGCTCCACAGCCTCTGAAGTCACCACGAGTGCTGCCCTTCATTTCCAAGGCTCTCCCATCATGTTTTGTACTCATGCAAACGAACGTGAGCGTTAAATAGCCCGGGAAGTCTGCTTGGCTTTTTCCAGCCAACGTGTCATTTCAATAACCCAATTAAACGAAGCCCTTTCATTTCAGCTGATGTTTAGATGATGCAGATAATTGCCCTGAGAGTGCAGCGGGCCAGCTGGCAGGGAGGTTGTGAAAGATGTAAAACATGTTAATAAAAACAAGACCCTCCTTAGATTTGGACTCTGTTAAAGGATGGAAGGCCAAGCCATTGCTTGGGGTTTGAAAACAGCCACAGTCACCAGGGCAGAAACCTCTTCCTTGACCTCTTTGGTGTTAATTTGAGCTCAGACTCGTGGGATGTTCATGGAATATCCTGAGATGTTCACAGAATATCCTGAGATGTTACTGGAATACCCTGAGATGTTCATGGAATACCCTGAGATGTTCATGGACTATCCTGAGATGTTCCTGGAATATCCTGAGATGTTCATGGAATATCCTGAGATGTTCATGGACTATCCTGAGCTGGACCCACAGGGATCATTGATCCAACTCCTGGCCCTGCACAGATACCCAACGATCCAACCTGTCCCTCAGAGCATCATCCAAACCCTCCTGCAGCTCTGGCAGCCTCGGGGCTGTGCCCACTGCCCTGGGGAGCCTGGGCAGTGCCCACCACCCTCTGGGGGAAGGACCTTTCCCTGAGATCCAACAAAACCACCCCTGGCCCTGAATGTTGAGTTCCATCTCTTGGTTTCCAGCCCAGCGTGGCACAACCCAGGAAGGGATGAATCCCTTCCTGCAGGATGGGTGTTCCTTGTTCCTCCTTGGACAACCCCCTTGGAGAGAGCCGTTCTGGGCTGCAGGAGGTGCTCCTGTGTCCCTGTCCCCAGGAGGACACCCGAGTCCTCCTCGCCACGTCCCTGTGAGTGGCTCTTGGCTCCCTCCAGCACCTCCATGTGCAGAGCAGAGCAGAGCCATGCGAGGAGCCAGGCAGGAGTGTCTTTGGGAAGGGGCCAGCTCCATGTGTAGGATATTTCCATGAACTCAGGGAGTCCAAGCCCGGGCTCGGGGCCCAGGTTGTGCTGGAGGCAGGAGGGGATGATCCATCCCAGCCATGGCAGCAGGGCTGGAGCTCAGAGCTCCCACCTGCCTTGGAATGCCGGGGCCTTCCCATGATGGGATGAGATCTCCTTGCTCTGAGTAATGCCCAGCCTTGCCAACTTCCCTCCACAGGGCACCTGGTGCCATTCCCAGCGCTCCAGGGGGGTGACAGCAGCTCCCAGGCTTGTTGGGATTAGCTGGAGTTGCTTCTCACACATCTGGCNTCTTCTCTTTTCTCTTCTCTTCTCTTCTCTTCTCTTCTCTTCTCTTCTCTTCTCTTCTCTTCTCTTCTCTTCTCTTCTCTTCTCTTCTCTTCTCTTCTCTTTCCCTCTGCTGTAGCTGCTGTTCTGTGTTTCAGTGGGAAAATATTGAATATTTAGGAACTGGCTCAGCTCTCAGCACTGATCACTCTGTGCAGAAAGAGGAGCTGCTGCAGCATCTGCATCCCAGCAGAATGGATGTGAAAGAGCGAAATCCAACTTGTCTCTGCAAAGTGGGGGAGTTTATTCTGTTTTTTTTTTGGTTTTTAATTGGGTTTTTAATGCTGTGATGCCCTTCCCTGCTGCAGGTGCCCTGTCCCCCCCTCTCTGCCCTTGGCACCTGCAGGGTGTGTATTTTAGGAGGAATTGCATTTGGAAGTATTTTCTGTCAGGCTTCTAAAATAAGCTTCAAATCCCCACCTCGGTTTAGGCTCCTCAGATCTGGGAACAGGGAGCCGAAAGAATCCAACCTACAACTCCTGGGTTTGGTACCAAATCCCAGTTTTCTTGTTTTCCAACAACAGATGTGCTTTCAGGTTCGGGTTTGCTGAAGGGAAGGAATTTGCCCTTTTTAAAGCCACTTTTTGCTTTCTTTTCCACGTAGAGGCAATCAGGAGAAAAACAGGAGGAAAAAAACCGTTTCAACTCGTGGCAGGATTATTTCTGGAGGGGAGGAACCACCACAGGCTGGTGAGCAAAGGGAGAATTCCCTCTGGGAACCTTTGGCAGGGCAGTGTGGCTGCTCTTTCCAGGTGGCAGCATCTCCCTGATCCTTCCTTCCCTGGCCAACATCTGCTCCACAGCCTCTGAAGTCACCACGAGTGCTGCCCTTCATTTCCAAGGCTCTCCCATCATGTTTTGTACTCATGCAAACGAACGTGAGCGTTAAATAGCCCGGGAAGTCTGCTTGGCTTTTTCCAGCCAACGTGTCATTTCAATAACCCAATTAAACGAAGCCCTTTCATTTCAGCTGATGTTTAGATGATGCAGATAATTGCCCTGAGAGTGCAGCGGGCCAGCTGGCAGGGAGGTTGTGAAAGATGTAAAACATGTTAATAAAAACAAGACCCTCCTTAGATTTGGACTCTGTTAAAGGATGGAAGGCCAAGCCATTGCTTGGGGTTTGAAAACAGCCACAGTCACCAGGGCAGAAACCTCTTCCTTGACCTCTTTGGTGTTAATTTGAGCTCAGACTCGTGGGATGTTCATGGAATATCCTGAGATGTTCACAGAATATCCTGAGATGTTCATGGACTATCCTGAGCTGGACCCACAGGGATCATTGATCCAACTCCTGGCCCTGCACAGATACCCAACGATCCAACCTGTCCCTCAGAGCATCATCCAAACCCTCCTGCAGCTCTGGCAGCCTCGGGGCTGTGCCCACTGCCCTGGGGAGCCTGGGCAGTGCCCACCACCCTCTGGGGGAAGGACCTTTCCCTGAGATCCAACAAAACCACCCCTGGCCCTGAATGTTGAGTTCCATCTCTTGGTTTCCAGCCCAGCGTGGCACAACCCAGGAAGGGATGAATCCCTTCCTGCAGGATGGGTGTTCCTTGTTCCTCCTTGGACAACCCCCTTGGAGAGAGCCGTTCTGGGCTGCAGGAGGTGCTCCTGTGTCCCTGTCCCCAGGAGGACACCCGAGTCCTCCTCGCCACGTCCCTGTGAGTGGCTCTTGGCTCCCTCCAGCACCTCCATGTGCAGAGCAGAGCAGAGCCATGCGAGGAGCCAGGCAGGAGTGTCTTTGGGAAGGGGCCAGCTCCATGTGTAGGATATTTCCATGAACTCAGGGAGTCCAAGCCCGGGCTCGGGGCCCAGGTTGTGCTGGAGGCAGGAGGGGATGATCCATCCCAGCCATGGCAGCAGGGCTGGAGCTCAGAGCTCCCACCTGCCTTGGAATGCCGGGGCCTTCCCATGATGGGATGAGATCTCCTTGCTCTGAGTAATGCCCAGCCTTGCCAACTTCCCTCCACAGGGCACCTGGTGCCATTCCCAGCGCTCCAGGGGGGTGACAGCAGCTCCCAGGCTTGTTGGGATTAGCTGGAGTTGCTTCTCACACATCTGGCCAGCAGGGACATGCTTTTCCAGGACCCCCTGTCCTGGCTGGAGCCAGGAATCCTCCTCCCCAGAGCTTTGCTGTGCTGACACATCCTCTCCAGACACAACAGAGCAAATTCTGCTCCTTGGTGGGGGTTTTTTTTTAATCCTTCTCCAAGCCAGAAAGTGCTTAGAGTTTCCCTTTTCCAAAGGGTTCAGGCCACGTCAGGTCCTGCAGGCTTGGGGGATGTGCTGTCTCGTCTCTCTGTGCTCCAAGAGCCTTGGAGAGGGATGGGAGAGGGATGGAGAAGGATCTCCAGCTCCAAGAGCCTTGGAGAGGGATGGGAGAGGGATGGAGAAGGATCTCCAGCTCCAAGAGCCTTGGAGAGGGATGGAGAAGGATCTCCAGCTCCAAGAACCTTGGAGAGGGATGGGAGAGGGATCTCCAGCTCCAAGAGCCTTGGAGAGGGATGGGAGAGGGATGGAGAAGGATCTCCAGCTCCAAGAGCCTTGGAGAGGGATGGGAGAGGGATAGAAGGATCTCCAGCTCCAAGAAGAGAGATCCCACCCAGCCAACACCAGGAAATCAGCGCTGCTTCCACGAAAAAGCATCTCCCACCTCAGATGGGACCCCCCTTTCCTGCTCCATCTCAGCATCAGCAAAGCCCACCAAGGACTGCTCTGCTTGTAGACCCTGACCTTGTCTGCTCCAGGAATATTTGAACCTCCCCAGACCTCAGAATTAAGGGAAACAATCCCAGCCCGACCTCCCCGTGCTGTCACTTCCACTTACACATGCCAGGGGTGATGTTGCCGTGGTGGTTTTTTGGCCACGCCGTGTCCTGGAGCACCTGAGCGTGGAAAAGGGACCTTTCTCCATGCCCCAAATCCAGCCAAGGGGATGTTGATGCTCCCCCCGTGCCTCTTCACAACCCTGGTTATTTTATTTTTTCCTCTTGCCCTCCCTCTCCTGCAGCAGAAAAAGAAAAAAAAGACATTCTTGTCCCCAAGTATTTTTTGCTGCATATTTGCAGCGTGAGCAAAGCAGGAGGGGCGAGGGCAAGGAGGGGGATTGAAAGGTTTGGGAAAAAATCTCACACAGGGCTTGGTTTACAAGGGACAGCTGAGTGGATCAAGCCTGTCTCCAAAGAGGGTTGTGAGGAGCTTTTCTGGCAGCATTTCCCCTCCTACCCCCAACCTCTGGCTGAGCTGCTCCGAGGGAAAACAAGGGAAGGGAAGGAGGGGGAGAATTTTTGGAACGTTCCAAAAATCAGACCTTAAAAAAATCCCAAAAAGCCCCAGAGTGAGGCTGGTGGAGCAGAGCAAAGTGGGTTGGGGGAGTGGGCTGGGGGGCTCTGGGGAGGGGGAGAAGGGTTATAGGTGGGGGCCAAGCATTTGGGCATCTGAGATATCATTATTTGAGAGGGCAAATAATCCCAAAGAGGGACAAATGGTCCAGGCATTGAATTCCCTGGGAATGGCCATCCCAGGCAGGTCTCTTGGGTTCTGATTTCCCTTTGGGGCTCACAGGGCAGGGGGAGGATGCCAAGGTGTTCCAGGCATCGAATTCCCTGGGAATGGCCATCCCAGGCAGGTCTCTTGGGTTCTGATTTCCCTTTGGGGCTCACAGAGCAAGGGGAGGATGCCAAGGTGTTCCAGGCATCAAATTCCCTGGGAATGCCCATCTCAGGCAGGTCTTTAGGGTTTTGACTTCCCTTTGGGGCTCACAGAGCAGGGGGAGGATGCCAAGGTGTTCCAGGCATCAAATTCCCTGTGAATGCCCATCTCAGGCAGGTCTCTTGGGTTCTGATTTCCCTTTGGGGCTCACAGGGCAGGGGGAGGATGCCAAGGTGTTCCAGGCATCAAATTCCCTGTGAATGCCCATCCCAGGCAGGTCTCTTGGGTTCTGATTTCCCTTTGGGGCTCACAGAGCAAGGGGAGGATGCCAAGGTGTTCCAGGCATCAAATTCCCTGGGAATGCCCATCTCAGGCAGGTCTTTAGGGTTTTGACTTCCCTTTGGGGCTCACAGAGCAGGGGGAGGATGCCAAGGTGTTCCAGGCATCAAATTCCCTGGGAATGCCCATCTCAGGCAGGTCTCTTGGGTTCTGATTTCCCTTTGGGGCTCACAGAGCAGGGGGGTGATGCCAAGGCATTCCAGACATCGAATTCCCTGGGAATGCCCATCTCAGGCAGGTCTCTTGGGTTCTGATTTCCCTTTGGGGCTCACAGAGCAGGGGGGTGATGCCAAGGCATTCCAGACATCGAATTCCCTGGGAATGCCCATCTCAGGCAGGTCTCTTGGGTTCTGATTTCCCTTTGGGGCTCACAGAGCAGGGGGGTGATGCCAAGGCATTCCAGACATCGAATTCCCTGGGAATGCCCATCTCAGGCAGGTCTCTTGGGTTCTGATTTCCCTTTGGGGCTCACAGAGCAGGGGGAGGATGCCAAGGGAAGGTGCCTTTCCCAACAGATTCCTGGTAGCTCCACCTCCCTCCTCTTCTCTGTGTCCTTTGCTTATCTGTGGTGTGATTAAAGCTCTCGATATTTCCATAATTAGGATTGGGGATCAAAATCAAGAGTCTGTCTGTACACAGTGCAATTTTGGGGTGCTATCTGGAAGTTCTACTCATAAAAAGGAGAGATGTCTCACCCCAGTGTCAGGTTATTCCTCATCCCTGGGCTGTGGGAAGCTTTTCCCCTGGAGCTGAAATCACCTCTGGATCTCAGCAAACCCCTCAGCCTCGAGATAAAACTCATTTCCAGGCCTGTTGTGGTGACAGTGTTGGATCTGGGGGCAATTCTTGGCCAGCAGGGAGGACACAGGACGCTCTAAATGCTCAGCACCATGTGCAATCAAGATGGTTTTAATCAGCACTCATTAATGAGTGGACAATAACAGCTTTATTAGGCTTCAATTAAAGGCATGCTTGGGAACGTTAAGCTGAGATTATGGGGTGGAAGGGAATATATTGGAATTTGGCTGTTTTTAAGGCTTCCTGCAGGTCATTGAAGGGGGGGAAGATGAAGACCTTGAAGGTCTGGTCCTGCCCTGGGGTCTGGGATTGTTTGTGGAACTTCTTCCAGGGAACACAGGGGAGGAGAGCTGGCTGAGGTTCCTGCAATATTGTCTAAGCCTTGCTTGCAACAGCAATTTGGGGTGGGGGAGAGGTTTTAGCCCTGCTGTCCTGCCCTTGGGATGGAACAGAGCCTCTTCCCCTGAATCCCCCCGCAGCATCCCCAGGAATGTTCCTCCCCTTGCAATGCAATATTTGGGTGCTGTCCTTCTCCATGGGTGGGCACTGCACCAAGACAGCCCCTTCCACGCTGCTTTAACTCCCTGGGGGAGCTGCAGCTCCTCGAATTCTCCAATAAAGCCCAGCACTTGGGTTTGCTGCAGCTGCTTAACCCCTGCCCTGCCCAAATGGATCTCAGACCCAGAGCTGTGTGTGGGGTTGGGCTGAGAGTTTGGGATCAGGTGCCTCTCCCACTGTCCTTGAGTTTAGGAAACAGCAGGGATGGAAAACTATCCAAGGGCCACACGTTGCTTTGGGACCCAAGGGAGCCAAGGATGCCAGAAAGGAATCCCACCCTTTATTAGCTGAGGATAAAACCACGGTGGAATCTCAATAACACCTGGGCACAAATATCTGAATCCCATTAAATGCAGGGCTTGGGCTGGAAAACTCTCAGCACAACCTCCCCCAAACCCCCAAACCATTTCAAAGCCATTCCCTGTACCCCATCCCACTGCTGTCCCATCCTCCCCGTGGCTGCTGAGCTCTGCAATCTCCTTTCCTAGATGGTTTTCCAGCCTGCAACCATCAGATCCAGCCCTTCCCAGGGCATCCAGCCTTTCCCAGGGTATCCAGCCCAGAAATGCCCCTTCCAGGCTCTGCCAGAGCTCCCTTTGGAGATGGGCCAGTGCAGGTAAGCTCAGCCCCCTCCTGGCTTCAGCAGGATCCCTGCCCAGAAAGGCATGCCAGGATCACTGCCCATGCTGCTTCCTGACAACTCAGGGGGACCTGGAGAAGAGCCTGGGAGCTGGGATGAATCAGAGCTTGGGATTTGCATCAGCCCTGTTCCCTCCAAACCACCTCGTGTGTCCCTGTGACCCAGCCCTGCTGAACTCCCAGTGCCTGGAATCCTCCAAATCCAGCCCTTCCTGCCCTTTTCCAGCTCCTCTCACCCTCTGGCCTGACCTGCCCATGTCTTGTTGCTCCATTGATTCTCCAGCTATTTTTATTTAATTTTCTTTCCCCCCCCCAGTTTGCTTCTGAGAATTCACATCATTCCCAGTTCCCTGCACTTCCTCTGAGCGGATGAGCGTGTTAAATACAAATTATCCTTCGGGGCATTGCTAATTGAGCTGAGACAGCCCAACATGTGTCACACACACGTGGCTGGGCTCAGGTCTGCCAGCCCTGAGGACGCTCTGATGATGCTGGGAGAGGAGATTTGGGCAGGGAAGGGGTTCTGCCTGTTCCTTCTGACGTCTCCATGTCCCAAGGGGACAAGCTGAACCCGATTCCTCGCCGATTCCACGGGCTCCTTGCCAGGGGGGAACAGGATCCAGCAAGAAGGATGGCTTGGATTGGCTCCCTGAATATTCCACGTCGTGGAGGGATTGGCTTTGTGTGTGTGTTTTAGTACAAAGTGTTGCTTTGAATTGGCTGGGAAACATAAAATGTGTCTGCACAATATTTCAGGGGTTGAGAGATAGGAATGGCTTCAAATGGAGAGGGGGAATTTGGGTTAATGCTCATAAATTCTGCCCTGGGAGGGTGGGCAGGCCCTGGCACAGGTTGGGCAGGGAATTTGTGGCTGCCCCATCCCTGGGAGTGTCCAAGGGCAGCTTGGAGCACCCTGGGCTATGGAAGGTGATGCTCCTGCACCTTCATCCCCCCATCGGTCCCCCCCAGATTTGCCCTTTTTCCTTTGGGATAGAGAAAGAAAAGGGATAAAAAAGCTGTTTTATTCCCCTTTTCCTCAATATCCCCAAAGCAGCGATCACAATTTTCTAGTTGACTCTCAGCTAAAAGAAATGTCCTCAAATTGAGGCCGTTTCTGCCCCCAAAGACACTGACTGAAAACATCACCCTCATCCCACAGATCCTCCAACCAGAGCCCAGAAAGCGGGAAGAGGAAACAAAACAGCAAGAAGGAGCAGGGAAAAAAATAAAAAAGCAAGAGAAAAATGGGATTTAAACATTTCTGACGCATCTTGTCAGGGTGGGATGAATCCCCAGCCCTGTCCCAACCTCTTTGATGTCTCCTGGTGCTGATGTTCTTATCTCCAGGAAAGATATTCCTGTTTCCTGCCTTCTGGAACCCTTGGAAAGTCCATCCCTGCCTGGAGAGCTGTGTGTTGTGCCTGGTTGCTAAGCTTGCCTCATGCTTGGTTCATGCCTGATGAGCTCATGGTGCCACTGAGCATTTTGTGGCTAATTCGGGATTATTCAGGAATAAAATCGACAGCAAGCAGGTGTATCCAGAGCCTGCCCCCATGGAAAGAGGGGAAAAACATCCATCCTGAATTATTCAGTGCAGACCCAAGGCGAGCATCTTGGGGGAGGTGGGAATTTCTTTTCAGAAACAGACGAATTTAGAGTGAATTTTTGTGCTTTTTATCCCTGACAATGTGGATGGGTGAGTCGATGCTGGGGAAGACAGGGCAAATGTTGAGTCTTGACAGGAACAAAATAAGGTATTTCAGGTCAAAACTTGATCATTCTCTGCTCAAAAAGGTTGGTTTACCATAAATCCCAAGGGGTAAATCCAAGGGGTAAATTGAAGGGGTAAATCCCAGGTATAAATCCCAGGGGTAAATCCCAAGGGTAAATCCAAGGGGTAAATCTCAGGGTTAAATCCCAGGGGATAAATCCAAGGGTAAATCCCAGGGGTAAAGTCCAGGGCATAAATCCAAGGGTAAATCCCAGGGGTAAATCCAAAGGGTAAATCCTAAAGGGTAAATCCCAAGGGTAAATCCTAAAGGGTAAATCCCAAGGGTAAATCCCAGGGGTAAATCCAAAGGGTAAATCCTAAAGGGTAAATCCCAAGGGTAAATCCAAGGGGTAAATCCTAAGGGGTAAATCCCAGGGATAAATCCCAAGGGTAAATTCCAAGGGATAAATCCCAAGGGGTAAATCCCAAGGGTAAATTCCAAGGGTAAATCCTAAAGGGTAAATCCCAATGGTAAATCCAAGGGTAAATCCTAAAGGGTAAATCCCAGGGGTAAATCCCAAGGGTAAATCCAAGGGGTAAATCCCAAGAATAAATCCCAAGGGTAAATCCCAGGAGTAAATCCAAGGGGTAAATCCAAAGGTAAATCCCAAGGGTAAATCCCAATCCCAGGGATAAATCCCAGGAGTAAATCCCAAGGGTAAATCCCAAGGGTAAATCTCAGGGATAAATCCCAGGGGTAAATCACAAGGGTAAATCCCAAGGGTAAATCCCAATCCCAGGGGTAAATCCCAGGGGTAAATCCCAGGAGTAAATCCCAAGGGTAAATCCCAAGGGTAAATCGCAATCCCAGGGATAAATCCCAGGAGTAAATCCCAAGGATAAATCCCAGGGATAAATCCCAAGGGAACTTAAATCCCTTTGCTCCGTGGGGTTTGTGCTTCTCCAGGTCTCGGTGGAGAAACACGTGCAGGAAGGGAAAAGGGGGGGGAAAGTGTCTGGATTTCCACCCTATTTTTTATTTTTCACACCCAATTTGTGCGGGGGAGCTGCAGAAATAAACCCAAGCTCTTTCCAAGCCCTTTTTGCCCTTCCCAAAGATATTTATGTGACCCCAACCAGCCACGTGCTCTCATTAGGGGGAAGGTTTCACCTCGCTTTTTATTTTCTGGCAAATAGTAAATTCACTCCAAAATGTGCTGCAGAAATGACTCACAAATACCAGGCTCATTTGGCAAGGACATTTTGGCCAGAAAAGGGGGTTTTTATTTTATTTTATTTTTTTTTTTTGATGCAGAAATGTTTTGCTTCGACATTTTTCCAAATAAACCCTTTTGACCTTTCTTTTTGGTACGGGGGATTTTCAAGAATTGAGCAAATGAAGAGAAGAAAATGTTCTGCTAAATGAAAAGAATCAACCACCCAATTAAGAGAATGAATCAAAGGGGCGCAGAGCGCTGGTTTAAATCAGCGAAAATATTAAGTTGACCCAGTTTTATTTATATTTGGCTTTTTTTTTCTCCTGAAAACTCTCCCAAGAGTCAGTTCCTTTTGACCCAAACTCCGAGTTTCTCCTGCTTTATTTTTTTTCCCTGCTTTAACCACTGAGGTCACAAACCTTTTCTGTTCAGCAGAAAAGCTGCTCTCAAATTGTACCCAGGAACTCTTTCTTATTTTTCCAAGGAAATCCAGCTCGCTTCCAAGCCCATGTTTGAACATCTTTTCTGACTGGGCAAAGCCACTTTGAGGGTAAAAATGATTAAAAATATTAATAATCATTATAAATGGCTCCTGGTTATAGGTGCTCCCTGGAAAGCAGGGGAGGTGTGGATATTTCCCAGATATTTTGGGGTGAGACTTGGAAAAGGAGTCCCAGGGCCTTGGACTGGATGAGAAACACCTCAAAAACCGAATTATAAACCAGAGCTGATGCTTCATCCCATTGAAGCTCAAGCCCCAGCCCAAACCCCTCCGTGGCCTCTGCAGCTCTTTGGGGGAATAAAACCTCTTTCCCCAAGGAGAATTTTGGGAAAACTTTGGCTTGAGGGAATTTTTAAGGAGTCTTAAATTCTGCTTTCTGCCAGCTCAGGCACACAAGAGACCTGTGTGACTCACAGTTTCTGTGGTTTGCAGAATTAATAATTAAGAAAGTGCTTGTGGCTCAGCCCAAATAATTCTGTTGATTTTTCTCAGCTAGTAAAAAAAAAACCTGAAGGGTTTCTTATCGAAGCAAGACTCGCCTCGGTCCCCGAGGGAATTTTTTTGTTGTTGTTGTTGTTTCCATTTCCATTCTCTTGACAAAATTTAAAAGGTGAATATTTCAAACTCCTTGGAAGTGGAAAACTAGAGAGGAACCAACCCCGTGCCTGGCTTGGCTCAACAAGTTCAAGGGCACGATTTTTCCTCCCTCCAAATGGTTTCCTTTTGGAAGTGTTTTGCAAAAAAAGCAGCCTGAAGTGGGGCTGTTTCTGGATCTTTGGGAATTCGGGGGGGGAAATGGGATATTGGGAAGGGATGGATGGGATATTGGGATAGATGGGATATTGGGGAGGGATAGATGGGGTATTGGGAAGGGTGGGTGGG
>WBMV01008966.1:55912-77332 GCA_013396655.1 Campylorhamphus procurvoides | reverse complement strand
GGATAGATGGGATATTGGGAAGGGATGGATGGGATATTGGGGAGGATAGATGGGATATTGGGGAGGATAGATGGGATATTGGGAAGGGATGGATGGGATATTGGGAAGGAGAGATGGGATATTGGGAAGGATAGACGGGATATTGGGGAGGATAGATGGGATATTGGGGAGGATAGATGGGATATTGGGAAGGAGAGATGGGATATTGGGGATCAAAGCCACGAAACGTTTGCAGTGGGATCTTCCTTTAGATCCAGGGGCTTCTGCAGCAAACCTGGCAGGAACGAAGGAATGAATCTGGAGATGGAAACAATTTGCCTTTCAAGCAGAGGGGAGGGGGAAGACAAGATGAGAGGGGGAAAATATTATTTTCAAATGGAAGTTTTCTGTTAGAAATGTCCAAACTGGCTATTTCAACTGCAACAAGGTTCTGGCAGATCCTTTTCAAAGGCAGCCTGAAACCTTTTAAAGAGAAAAAAATCAAAGGAAACTTTTTTTTTTCCTTTCTCTGACATTTCTCACGAAACCAAAATACGTTTCTTGAGGGACTACAAAGTGACCCAATCCAAATGCAAATGGACATTTAGGAGCTTTGACCAACATATCAAAGAGTTTTCTCTTTTCTTTCCCACTGTTGCCATTCCCGACAAGGATGGTGAAAACAAGGCAGGGAAAAGAACTCCTTGTGGGGTTTTTTTTTAGGTGCTGATGCCTCGAAGGAGCTTGTTCTCCACCCCCTTGCTCTGAGTCTTTTTGCTGGCTGAATTTTGGCTGGGATTTGGGTGGGTTTGCTTTGAAAAACCCTCTTGGAGGGTGTTGAAGGAGCTGGGGTGGGAAGCCCTGCCAGGTTTGCTTTGCAGCCTTTGCAGAGCAGGATCCCAAAGGACAAGCCCAAAGTGTCACCCAAACGTCCTAGAGCTGCCAGATTGCCGGGAAAAGGGATATCTGCAGGAATTCCACCCTGGAGGGGGAGATGGAGGAGACCCAGGGGGTGTTGCTGGAGACTGGAAACACGTGCAGGGAAAATGGGCAGCCCCGGGAACATCTGATGGTGTTTCCCATGAAAATTCATGGGAATCCCGAGCTCTGGGAGAAGCTTTTCCCCCTCTCCAGCCCCACCTTTGGTCGCTGTGCCTTGGAAATAACGAGAGCAGAGGTTTCAATCTCAGTGTGGGGGTTTGTTTGGAGTGGCTCCTTGGGGCTGGGATGGAAGCAGCCTGGAAACCCACATTCCACAGCCCTGGAGAGGGATCATGAGCATTAAAACATCCCTCTCTGCTTCCCAGGGATTGGCCTTATCAGCCATCCCAGTCCAACCGGGCTCCAAAGGACCTTTGCTGTGTCTGGCAGGGATTAGGCAGAGGCTGTCCCTAAAAATCAGGGAGATTGGCATCTCAAAGTAACCATTTCTGCTTATTTTTGTACCTCTTCTCACCAGTGAGATTAGAAAAACCAGAAATTTTTTGGGAAGGGAGGGGAAGCCATTTAGGAATTTGTGTGAAGTCTCATTTTTGCTCTAATTTGCCTTCCTTTGTGCCTGATGTTTTTTCCAAGGGTGTTTTTTTTCCAGAGTATGGGATATATCTGTATGTGGACATATGGATATATATATTTTATGGCATTGCATGCAGCACGGGACATCAAAGGCCACATCATTTGTTTCCCTTCCCACTGGCTTATCTCGGGAGTGCTGATTCCCGGAGTTATTCCAGGAATGCCACTGCTGTCTGGGCTGGGGATGGATGGAAAGCTTCTCCTGTCAGTGGCCTTTGCAGCTCCTGGGGGTGGCTGGAACATTTCCAGCCCCATCAGCAGCTCATTCCAAAGGGCCCCGGAGCTCCGGGAGCATCCAGGGAATATCCAACCCATGGCACTGGGAGCATCCCTATGGAATAATTCCTGCAGGAGGCACAGGGATGGTCCCTAAACCCACACAAAGCCTGCAGTGATCTCTGAAAATCGTCCCTGGAGCAACCAAGCCTTAAATCCCACTGGGATTAAAGGCCTGGAGGCATTTGGGAAAATCCAACCTTTTGGGATCCAAAGAGATTTTAGGCTGCATCCTCAAGGATTCCCTTGGTTATCATTCCAGCCAAAGCTCATCCTGCCTCTTCCATTTGTCTCCAGCTCAAGCTGGATCTCCCCAGCAATGATCCATGACGTGGGAATTCCATTCCCAGGAGGAATTCTGAGGCCAGAAAACAAAGCATTTCTGGCTTTCCTCCATTGTTTTTTTTTCAACAAAAAAGCTTGAAGGAAAAGGGGGGAAAAATGTTAATCCAACTTTGCCATGGGAAGAAGATGGAATTTCCTGGAGGTGCTGGATGGATCCAGGCCTTTCCCAGTTTTCCAGGGTGTTCAGGACTAGGATACAGTGAGCTCTCTAATTATATATAGAATATATATATATATATGAATAACCTGGGCTAGTGGAAGGCTCCCTGCCCATGGCAGGAGGTTGGAACTGGATAACCTTGAAGGTCCCTTCTGACCCAAATCATCCCGGGATCCCATGATTTTCTGGCATTGCTTTGGTGTAAAAAGCAGGTTTTTACAGCTGCCTGCTCTTCAGGCTTTGCTTGGGGACCGAGGATGCAGCTCCCACTTCTCACGGATCCCCCTGGAATGTCCCCTCCTGGGAGGACCAGGAGATGTGCCCATCCCCAAAAACCTCCCAGGGGTACAGAAATCTGGGAAGTCCCTTTTTCCCAGCCCCACCAAGCCCTGCTGGTGCCAAGGATCTGCTTTTATCTCCCTGGGTATTAACGCCCCTATAAACCCGGGAACGCTGCAATTCCCATAAATCCCGAGGTGGGACTCCCATGGAACAGACACTTCCCAGCCTATGCCACATGTGGAAAGAGTGCAGAGAGAGGGGGGGATTTCTGTAGCGATTTCAAGAGAGAAAGAGAGGTATTCCAAGTATTTTGTCTTTAAAAGGAAATACTGACTAACTTATGGATAAGACATTAACCCGGCCTCGAGCAGCGGGGTTGTTAAAGAGCCCTGGGCGCTGTTTGCAGGAGGGGAGGTGGAGGGTGTTAGTCTTGGATTCCAGCCGAAATTCCACTTGAAGGAAACGCTTCCCAACTACCTAAAGTTCCACCTGCATTTTAATTGGGGCTGCGTTCCCAGCCACGGGTCAGTGGGGATGGATTTCTCTGCCTTTGCCTGGCTACAGGGAGAAAATAGGAGGCACTTGGGGAGGATCAGCTGGGAATGTGACATTCCTCCTGCTGGGAAAAGCAAATCCCTTGGGTTTGGGGGACATTTTATGGTTTGGAGCTCGAGGTTTTATCTTTAGGCTGGTTCAGGACTGGAGGTGGAAAAATAGAGGGGCAAAGGGACCAGCAGGGCTGGGAGGATCCACCATCCCCATTCCAATCACATCCCTATTTTCTAATGTTGGAGATGCTGCTGGACCTTCATATCTGCTCCAGGCTGGCCTGGCTGCCAAAACAGTGTTTAATTACAGTTCCAGGGGTTGTTATCACTAACAACTCATCATTTTAATGGGATAAACACCCACCCCCTCAGCAGGAGGATTCCAGCCCGAGGGAGGCCACGCTGAATCCGCAGCAAAGGGTGATCCCTGTGAAACAAGTTCAAAACAATCCTCCTGGATGGAAAATGGGGATTTTTGGAGGCAGTTATTTTATCTTTCCTTTGGTTTTAAAGATAACATGCTACCAGCGTGTGAAAGGGTATCATTTTTCTTGCCTGGGAGTTATTTATGATGCTGCTCCTGCTCCACCCTGCACGTTACACATGGCGAGGCTTTTTATGAAACTATTATTGCCCCAAAAAGCAGCTCAAATCCCATTCTCCCACCCTTTTCTTTCACTTCATCTCCTCTGCAGCCCAGCACTGGCACCTTTTAATGGCAGGGATCGCTTTCCCCCCGGGGCCATTCCCACAAATCCAGCTCAGGTTCCGGAGCGTGCAGGGAACTGTAAATTTGAGAGACGCTTTGGATTTGGAGATAAATGTTTTTCACACTTTGGCAGAGCACGTTTCACCTTGTCTTCCTGAGCAATGAGCTGCTGTCCTCCTTTAGCCCAGTTTTGCATTTCAAAGCAGCCCCCAAAGGACGTTTCTGGATGCTCAAGGGGATGGGGACATTGTCCTGGTTGAGCAGGTGACAATTCCAACATGCCATGAGGTTCTGGGATATCAGGCAGGGCAGGGATGGAGCTGCCCCTGGGACAGGGAATGGTGGGGCAAAAACTGGGAGGTGCTGAGGTTCTGGCACAGGTTTTCCAGGGAAACTTTGGATGCTCCATCCCTGGAAGTGTCCAAGGCCAGGTTGGATGGAGCTTGGAGCAATCTGGGCTAGTGGAAGGTGTCCCTGCCCATGGAATGGGATGGGATTTAAAGTCTCTTCCACCCCAAACCCTTGTGGGATTCTCTGCCATGTCAGAGAAGGGATTTTAGTGAAAGGGATGCTGGTGAGACTGGGAGCAAGGGGGGATTTCTTGGCTCTGCTGGCACTTGTGGCAAAGCCTGGGCTGCTTTGGAGGAAACCAGAATTTAGAGCCCTTTTTGGCATTCAGGCACACTCTGCAGGATTCCTGCCCACTGAGGGGGACCCAGGTGGGGAATGTCTGAGGTGAGGAGCTCCCAGTGGGGTTTGTAGGGAAGTGGAGGCTGGTGCCAGGGTGGAATGGGGTGGACTGGGCTTTTCCTCGTGTCCTTTTGCAGCCAAGACTTTGTGGGGTGGTTGTGAGACCCAGAGTTTTCATTGCTTGAAGGTCAAGCAGGTCCTTGGGGTGTGGGGTTGGAGAGGGGAAAACACGGATAATGCAGATGGAATTCCCAGTATGGGGATAAATTTAGGATGAGGAGAAGGGGGAATAACCTGTGGCAGTGGAGATGCTGCCCCAAAGAGGAGGGGGTGGTGGAGGTGGCTCTGGGACATCCCTGGGTTGGTGCAGGACAACCTCGACCCTACTGGGTGCCAAGGGTGATGCTGTGCAGGACAGGGGGAGATCAGAGCAGGGTTTAGGGATGGGTGGGACACCCCATGGCTTGGGATGCTCTGCCTTGGGCTCCTGCCTGGGGATTCTCCACGCACACACAAGCCCTGGGATGGAGGGTCTTTACCAAAGACCAAGCATGACATGATGTGGCACCTAGAGATGGTGTCCCTGCACATCTGAACGAAGTCCTGACCCAGGTGAGACTGGAAATGTGGTTCCTTCCTAACCAGGAGCTCCTGGGAGGTGGAGGAATAACCAGCAGGACAGAAAACACCATCCCTGTGTCCCATGGGATGAGAGAAGGGATGGCTGGGGCTGGATCCCCATGAGGAGACAGTGATTTCTGCTCCTGGAGGAGCTGGAGGTGGCACCTTCAGGAGAAGATTGGGCTGTGTCTCCTCTAGGCTGCCCCAGCTTTAAGACTAGAAGAGCTTTGTATTTTCCACCTTCCAGGCAGGGGAAAGGGATTGTCTCATTTTTTCACCCCCATATATCTCATCTCCCAGTTGCCAGGGCAACACTGTATATGTTTGCAGGCTGGAAGGATCTGGGGCTGGAAAACGAAGCCAGGGAATGGGCTGAGGAGAGAAATCCAGCAGGAATTTTCCCCTGGCCCATTGGTTTATGCTAATTCGAGCCGCTCTCCCGGGATTAGTCATCGAACCTGAGCTTTTCACTTTGCTTGTTTTAAATGGACCAAAGTCGCTCCTGGGAGGGCGTTTGTCATGTGGAAATGAAGCTCGTGGAGGGGCAGCCAGCAGGGAGGGTCCTGCCATAGAAACACAACATCTTGCTCCACTGGCTGGTGGAAAGCTGAGCCCCCAAGGAGGCTCCTGAACCTCCCAGGGTGATGGGAAAACACCAGGATAGCTGGATTTGCCCCGTGGCCACTCAGGGCATCATTGTGGATGGTGAGTTGCAGCCCCTGTGGTTCTGGGGTGTGATTTCCCAAGGTGAGTTTGGGAGCAGAGGGATGGACACTGCCCCAAATCTGCACCACTTTTTTAGGCAGGGGAAGGAAAGCAGTTTGGTGGATGCCTTGAAGAGCTGGAGAAGGCCATTAATGAGAGTAATTAGTGTCTTCATGTTCAGACACATTGCACCACTCAGAAAGTCCATGTCAGCTTTCTGTCTGCTCCAGAGAGGGTTTTTGGGGATTGCAGCTTTTAAATTCTTGGTGATTTTAAGGTTTATTCTTTGTTATTGTGAAAGGGGCAAGGTTCTGACACAGGTTGGGCAGAGAAGCTGTGGCTGCCCCATCCCTGGAAGTGTCCAAGGCCAGGTTGGACGGGGCTTGGAGTATCCTGGGCTGGTGGAAGGTGTCCCTGCCCATGGCAGGGGTGGAATGAGATGGGTTTTAAGGTCCCTTCCAACCCAACCCATCCCAGGATTGTACCTTGCAGCCTGTATTGCTCTGGCAGGGACAGAGCTGGAGCCAGAACCACACAAACACCTCCCATCCCTCCTTCCTGCCACTTTTCCCCCCAAATCCACCCAGCATTCGCCCCTCCCTGGGTTGTGTGCACAGTGAAAAGCCCCTTCAGCTCTTCAAAGCATTTGGGGCCTTTGCTCCAGCAGAACTGACCTTTCCTCCACCTCTGCACCTCTGCCTGTGAAAGGAACTTTGGGCTGGAACTTCAAAAAGCTTGGCAGAGGGTTGGCATTTCTGGATCCCTCCAGCTTCTTTCCCCTCCAGCAAATAAATAAGGCAAGAAGTTCACAAGGAGAAGGGAGGTGGCAGAGGTGGCGGTGCCATTCCTGTTGGAAAGCTGGCACTGCCCACCCCTGCCCCTCCAGGTGCAGAGGGATGTGGATTTCTAAGCTCACCATTCCATTTCAAGGCATCAAGGCTGGGTTTTCCATCTTTTTTTTGGTCAGTCATTTGGGAACAGATTTATAAATAAACTGCTCAACACACCAGGAATTGGGGTCCAAAATTCTTCCCTGTGTGTAATACAGGATTGGATAAGTAGGAGTGGATGGTGCTGAAGGTGCCCTGGGGTGTTTCTCCATCCTCCCCTTGTCACCTCTCTGGTCTCTGAGTCCCTGCAGGTGACACTTGACACATGGAGGGGTCCATCCCTCCATCCATCCCTCCATCCATCCATCCATCCATCCCTCCATCCATCCCTCCATCCATCCATCCATCCATCCATCCATCCATCCCTCCATCCCTCCATCCATCCCTCCCTCCATCCATCCATCCCTCCATCCATCCATCCCCCCATCCATCCCTCCCCAGGGCCAGCAGGCTTAGCTGGGTGTGGATGTCCTGGAGCAGCATCTGCAGGGTTCTTACAGCCAGAGTGTTTTCAGCTGTTGGGAAAAAGGCTGTAAAAATCCCATTCCCACCATAATGAACCCTTTGGGTTTGGAATCCATCAAGCTGGCTGTTTTTCCTCTGGCACAACCCAAACCCTGACGAGGCAGAGGATGGGAAAGCCCTCACCTAATCCCTTTAATTGCTCAATGCCACTGCCAGCAAGGAAATGTGCTCTGCTCCCCTTAATCTTTGCTGTTAATTGAAGCTTTGCTAAGTGGATCTGGGCTAGCAAACCCTTGTTCTCCCCATTGCAATGAGATGGGTTTTAAGGTCCCTTGCCCCAAACCAGCCTTCCCTCCCCATTGCCCCTACAACCCTTCAGCAGGCTGGAAAACAGGGATTTCAGCCTTTAACCCCCCCAAATTACAGAAGAGCTGGAGCCAAAGGTCCAGCTCAGCAGGAAGAGGGAGCAGGAGGCTGAAGGGGAAGGGGCTGCCCCCCAAGCAGGGTTTGCAGGCTGAGCTCCACCCTTTATCCCAGGGGGAAGAGGGGGGAGAGAGGGTGTTGCTGCGATGGAGCAGCAGTGCAGGGCTGTTCCCCTCAGCAGCTGACACTGCAAATGCAGTTCCTGGCAGGCAGCTCGCCCTGCATCCAAATTCTTCAGCAAGATTAGGAAAGTGTGTTTGTGACAAGGCTGCGAGTGCTGCTTGGACTGTGACCTGCCTTCTCCAGCCTGAGCACGATGAGGTGGATTTTGGGGGGGATTCAAAGCAGCCTGGCCAATCCCACCCTCTCCAGGGGCATTTTGGGGGAGCCAGGATGGTGCCAGCTTTGCCAAACAGGAGCCAGCATGGGGTGTCTGTGGCCTGTGCAACCCCTAACCCTTCCTGCAAATATAGTTGAGTGATATATAGATATATATTTAAGTGAGATATATATTTGCATGATTTTAGGATGTGCCTGGGTGTGCCCAGGGCAGCCTGGGTGCTTGGGAAAGGGGCAGAGGGATGAGGGCTGGGCCAAAATGCAGTTTTCACCCCTGCTGGTGGCTGGAGGGGACACCTGAAGTCACCTCTCCTCCTTTTGTACCATCCACCCTTTGGGGGGACATTCCATGCTGGACACAGAGCCCTCAAATGCCACCCATCCCCCCTTGGGGGTCCCTGTCACTTTGTCATCCTCGGCCCCACTTCCCTTTTCCTGGGGCTTTTCCCTTTCCAGCCCCAGGTAGGATTTTTGTAACTTGGGAGACCAGGTTGTGTATCTAAATATATGTCCTTAAAAAAAAAAAAAGAAGTTTCCAAGAACAATGGTGGAAAGAGCCCAAAAATGTGCTAAGGAGGATGAATGCATTAGGATTGGAGTCCAAGGAAAATATCAGAAGGGTGAATCAGAAGGAAGGAAAGGAAGGGGGAAAGAAATAGAAACGTATGGAGTTCTTAAAAAGCCATTTTTCCCTTTTAATGTTAATGGCAGCTTTTCAGTTTGAGCTTTGAGTGCTGGAGAAATGTGTCAACTGCTGGGGGGGGATGCAAAGGCATTGTTGCAGTGACATGTTCAAGCTGCTTTTAGTCCAGCCCCCTGCAGAAGCACAGAATGGGTTGGGCTGGAAGGGACCTGGAAGGGTCACATTTTTAGGGGAACACCCCTTAATCCCTATGAGGTGTCTCACTGGGGTTTCCCCCGGGCTCCTTCATCTCTGTCACACCCCAAGTGTGTTGTGGTGGGCCCAGAATGTCCTTCATCCCACAGCTGATGTCCCTCTCCTCCTCCAAGCCTGGTTTAAGGCTCTTCCCTTTGGAGAAAGGTGAGTCCCATGTGATGCTGGGGCTGTGCCAGCCATCCCATTGGTGCCAGGACAAGGGGGAATCCCTTCCCACTGCCAGAGGGCACAGTTGGGTGGGGTATTAAGGGNATGCCTTCCCACTGCCAGAGGGATGGGGTATTAAGGAGAAATCCTTCCCTGGCACAGGTTGGGCAGAGAAATTGTGGCTGCCCCATCCCTGGAAGTGTCCAAGGGCAGGTTGGAGCACCCTGGGCTGGTGGGAGGTGTCCCTACCCATGGCACGGGTGGCACTGGGTGAGCTTTCAGTTCCCCTCCAACCCAACCCACCCTTCGATTGGGTGTCTTGGTTGAGCAAGAAAAAATATGTGGGGGATGCTGAAGGTGTGAAGTGACATCTCCTGGAGCAGGGACAGCCCTGTGTCCCCTGGGAGTGACATCTGAGCATCACACCAGCTTTGGGCTGAGCTTCCATCTGGTCCCACTCTTGAGCATCCCCACGTGTGTCCTGTCACGTCTCTGTGCCCTAATCCAGTAGCATGTTTGGGGCAGGTCAAACACGAGTTGTCCCCTCCCTTCTCTCTCTTGATTTGTTGTTTGATCTGTCCCTTCTCTTCTCCAGAGCTCAGCCCCCTCCCCGTGTTATCAGAAGCTCAAACCTCAGCAGGGCTGATTGCTGATGAAGAGGACAGAAAACAAATATTGGAATAAAATCTTGGCTTTGATAGCATGAAACAGGGGGAAAAATCAGTTCTCCAGGTCAATGAGAGTCATGGCTGCAGACAGAGGTGGGAGGAGACAGTGGGACAGCCAGCCCAAATTCATCCCCCTGGTGACTGCAACGTCCATCAGGGGTAAAGACAATCTGTGTCTCATTAATCATCTGCTCTAAACAGATCCCTGCAACAGAGCAGTGTCGCTGGAGGGATGGCCTGGAGTTGGAAAATAAACATTTCAAGCTCTGTCCCGCCGTTTATTTTTGCTAAATGCCTGCTCTGTGTCTGGGGGTTCTGCTCCCAGCAGGTACCACAGTCCACATCCATCCCTGGGAGAGTGGTTGGAGTGGGAGCTTGGGATGCACCCCAGAAATGGAGGAGAAACTCTGGAGCAGCCCCACATCCATCCCTGGGAGCTTGGGATGCACCCCAGAAATGCAGGGGGAACTCTGGAGCAGCCCCACATCCATCCCTGGGAGAGAGGCTGGAGTGGGAGCTTGGGATGCACCCCAGAAATGCAGGAGAAACTCTGGAGCAGCCCCACATCCATCCCTGGGAGCTTGGGATGCACCCCAGACATGCAGGGGAAACTCTGGAGCAGCCCCACCAGGGTGTTGTTCTGCTTTAACTCCAAACTAAAGGGCTTCCCTCTGGCATCACTTGGATTTCAGCAGGTGGAAAAGGCAGGATGGGGCAGGATTCTGTCCTTGGAACCACAGCTTGTGTCTCCAGCAGAAGCTCTCCATGGATTCCCCCAAAGAGCAGTTGTTTCTCCTTCCAATCTCTCCTTCCTGCCCTCCCCACTTCCCCCTGCCCAAACCCAGCAGGTGCAGACGGAATCCCCTCTCACACCAACGTGCCTTTAATTCTGCTTTATTAACATTTATTGAGGAAAATGATTAGAAACACATTGGGGGAGGTCCCAGCACCTCAGAGCAGACCTGTAGCTCTTACAGAGCTGTTAATCCTTTATAAATATGTTTTTAATCATGCCAGTATTTAACACAAGGTAACTGTCCTGTTAAATCTAATGTTATGAAGAATTTCAAGCTATTTTTTCCCCCCAGGGGCTCATTCATTTCTGCTGCTCAGGAGACACCAGGCTTGGATATCCAACCTTTCCCCACCCCATGAGGATCCCTTGCTGTGCAAGGACCTTCCCCAGGAGAGGCTTTTGCTGAGCCCATGGACCTGCTACCTGATTAATTTTAACATTTCTCCCCTTTGCCATGCTGCCTGTTGGGCTTTAAGAAGCTGGAAATACAAGTCCCCCCTCTTGTGTATCTGCTCTGAGAGCAGGAATAATAAATTCCATTAGCAATGACATTTTGAGCTTTAGGTTTCTGGTGGTGAGAAGAAAACCAGCCCCTCTCCCAGTGATGCTGGGTAGGAAAATAAATGACCTAAAGGCTGGGTTTTCACATGCCTCCTGACTTGACCTGCCATCCAGCTTGGTTCCCATCCAGCTGGTCATTCCCAAGGATGGGCTGCTCACAGGGGAAGGCAGGTCGAGAAAAGAAAGTCAGGCAAAGAGAAATTCCACTGAACTAGATGAAATGATTGGAGCTGGAAAAACAAACTGCTGCCACAGCTTGAAGGCAGAGCCCTCCTGGTGCCTGCCCAGCTTAGCAGGAGATGCTGCCCTGTGGGGCCAAGGAAAGGCAGGGGTGGCACTGAAGCCGCTGTGCCACTCGTGCCATGTGTGCCCCAGTGCCAAAGCAGGGAAGGGGAGCAGCCCTTTGGCTCTCAGAGCTCCCTGGCACGGAGCCATCACCCCCTCCCTGGCTGGGTGACCCCCCAAAGGGATGGGTTTAGCCCCTGGCACTGCCCTGCTGCCCCCTGGCAGCACAAGGGGGGGTTGGAGTGCAGAACAGTGGGGCATCTCATGGCAGGGCAGTGCCCTCGCCCAGCAGTGCCCTCCACACCTGGCTCATGGCTGGGCTCTGCTATTTGTCTGGGGGAATTATGCCCAGAGGGAGGGTGGGCAGGTGGGACATCCCTCTGGATCCTCCTCCTGCATCTCTGGGGCTCCAGGGGCAGCCAGGGCAGAGAGGGGTAAGGACTTGAGTTACCAGAGCAGGGTTAGGAGGGATCTCAGGAGAAGGTTCTTCTTCCCCCAGAGGGTGGTGGGCACTGCCCAGGCTCCCCAGGGCAGTGGGCACAGCCCCAAGGCTGCCAGAGCTGCAGGAGGGTTTGGATGATGCTCTGGGGCACAGGGATGGTCCTGAGCAGGGAATGCGGTTGGGCTGGATGATCCTTGTGGGTCCCTCCCAGCTCAGCAGATCCTGGGATTCTGTGAATCCTCATCCTCGTGCTGTGTGGGGGGAAACTGAGGCAGGAGATTCCTACATGAGATGCTCCCCAATCCTTCAGTGCCCTCCAAGGACTCCTCCCCAGCAGAACACAAAGGGTGCTAAAGCAAGAAGGAATTTCCATTCTGTCAGAAATTCAAACATTTTTTGAACTGGGCTTTAAATAGCCAAGATCATCTTTAAATAGAGAAGTTTGGAATTTCACCTGAAAAAAAAGAAATATTTCCTTTAGTCTTTACAATTAGGACTGAATAGGAGAGAGGGTTCAAGGCAGAGCACGAGGCACCAACCCTCCCAAACACAACCTTTCAGGACTCTGAAGAAGTGTTTTCACCCCATTGAAACGGGTTTGCAAAATGCTGTCTGGCAAAACTCTATTCAGCTGGAAAAACCCCGTCTGGCTTTTCCCCTTCAACTTATCTCCCTCGACCTCATACAGAGCCTTATTTATTCCCTCCCTTTTCAGATGGGCTCCACTTCTGCATCTCTGGGCGCCCACAAATCATGCTTTGCCTCTTCAGTCGAAAAAGCTGGAGGGCTCTCTTTTGAATTCCACTGTTGTTGCTCCTGCCCCTGCTGTGGTTTGATTCACTCTCGGCTGTCTCTGAGCTTCTCTCTGACTGTCAGAGGTAGAAATGTGTTTTCTCCCCTTGGCACTGAAGGTGCTGCTGAAATTCTGCAGCCCCAGCACGTGAAATGAGGCCACCATTAGGCATTTTTGGAGGTTCAAAGAGAGGGATGGAGACAGAGAGGTGCAGGGAAGCAGCTCCTGCCTCCTGGGCTGGGACACCAGGGGGTCACTTGGTCCCTTCCTGTGCCACTCCCTGTCTCTCAGGTGACACTCCTGGACTTGTCCTGAGCAGGGCCAGGAGTTGGACATTGTGAATCCCTTCCAGCTCAGGATATTCTGTGTCCCCTGTGTTCCTTCTGTCCCTCCTGCACCCAGGGCTCAGGAGCAGCTCTGGCCCTTTCCAGTGTGCCCAGAGGCATTTCTGGATCAACTGGGCAAACTGGGAGCTCCAGTCTGGTTTCCTCATGGGAATCCCCCCCAAACCACCCCCTGCCTGTGTGTGTTTGTGCATCCCCCACCTCCTGCCATCCCTCCATGCCCTCGGGTACCCCAGTGATGGGGTGAGCCCTCCAGGGTGGGGGATGAGGACCTGGTGGGGCAGTGCAGGCTGAGGATGATGAAGGATGGGGACCCCCCCCAGCCCCCAGACCAGCTGACAGCTCTGCTGGAAAGGGATCTGCTCCCATCCCACCCTCGTGTTGTTGTTGGCAGGAGGGCCTGGAGGCCCCCAGGTTGGGTCTGTGGAGAGCACAAGAGGAGGAAAATTGTTCTCATCTGAATAAATACGACCTGCCAGCAGCTCCAGTGGCCCAGCAGAGGATTCCTCTGGCCTTTTTTTCCCCAGTGTGCTCACTGGTTGGACTGGCAGGTCAGAAGGACTTGTCCCTCTTTAGAGAGGATCATTTTTGGGGGTGTCTCATGGCTTGTCCTCCCTCCAGCTCCCACCCAGGTGATGGGATGGGATCAGGGAGGGCACCCTGAGCTTTGCCCTCCTGCCCTGCTCCCCTGGGACACAGGGAAGGGTCCTGGGGTGGGGCTGTGTTTTCCCAAGGCATGAGGGACCAGGAGCTCAGAGCAGGGGGAGGTGACACCTCTGGGTGACATCAGCCTTGCAGACCCACGGGCAGCAGTTTCAGGGTTGGCTTCCCATCACATCTCTCATCTCAGCAGTGCCATCAGGGGGGCTGCTGGTGCCCAAGTGCCACCTTCCCAACCTGAAACAGCTCACCCAGACAAACCCAGGGCTGTCCTGCTCCCTGGGAGTTCTCCCTGCAGGGAGAATTTGGGTTCCAAGGGCTGTGAAGATGTCCCCATGTCCCTCAGCCAGCCCCAAGGGCACCAGGGCCATATTTGACATGGCATTGTGACATCACCTTCTGTCCCTGAGTGCTGCAGGGCAATTTTGGAGCCCTGAGAAGAAGGTGGCTCCAGGGGGGTTCTTGTTCTACCTGGTTGGTTGGGGAGGGAAATATCCTCTATCCTGGCCAGACTCATGTGATGGGAACATCAGCAGAGTGGGGTGGGATTGTCTCCACCCTGTGCTCAGCCACACTCTGGTTTTTCTGGAAAACCTTCCTTAGGAAACCCTGCCTGGCTGTGGCTCAGCCCAGCCCTCCTTTAGCTTTGCTCTGGTCCTAATTCCCATAAAACAAGCCAATTCCCACAAAACAAGCCAACCCCCACCTGTTTCCCACCACCCACCAGGCCCATTTCTCCACTTTTTACAGGTTTAAACTCCATCTCTTATTGCTCCCCTCTCCTGGAGGACAATTCCAAAGGGCTTGACAAAAATCCACTCCAAAACCCCCCCAAAGTGGGAGCCTGGAGTGCTCAGGATGCAGGATGTTGTTTTACAGCATCTCCCCCCAAATTTTGGGTACCTGCTGGCACTACTTGAATTTTGAGTGGTTTTTCTTCTTTTTAACCCCTTTACGGGTGTCCCATCAGTGCAAGGAAAGGCTCCTTGTGCTGTTTGGGGATCAAGAAAATGGGGCTGACCTCGAGGAAAGCAGGAGCTCTATAAAAGCTCTAAAGTGCTGCAGAATTTATGAGGGAATTAAAACTAAAATCAAGCCAGAGCTGGGACTGTGTCACTAAAAGTGGGAGGAACTGATGTCAGCCCTGCACAGGATGTTGGGACAGAGCTGAGCCTCTTGGGTTGGTGATGTTGAGGCTTCCCAATGCTTTGGATTTGGGAATTCAGGAGGCAGAAGAGATTTTGGGGCTGGGAGGGCTCTTATTTCCTTGGTGCTGATTTGGATCCCTCCCTCACTAACACAAGAGAGCCCCAGCAATGGGGGTTGTATCAGTGCAAGATGAACAGCCACCAAAAAAGCAAAATTAATAATAAAGGGATGAGGAATGATCCCAAATCACCATTTTGGGATGAGAGGTCTGGCTTTAAACAGAGGAGAGTATTTCACTCATCACAGGGTTGTAAGGATTAAACCAGGGTGGCTGATTTTTATTTATCCACAGTTTATCCAGACTCACCTTGGGTTTCCTGGCCTGATAAGAACAAGGAGAGGGAAATCAGCTGGGAACAGCAGGAATTAATATCCAATGGCTTTTTATTTCTCATTGCAACGAGCCAGGTCTTTCCAAAAGTGGGGACTGAAGTCCTCAGGTAGGGTTGGGACTCAGGACTGCCAGGCTGGGGAGGGGTCAATGTCCCTCTCAGTGACTTCTCATGAAAAGCACTTGAGTTAAAGTGTGTGGGGACAGGGAGAGAAGCCTGGGCTCTGTTTCCTCTTAGGAAAGTCCCAGAGCCCCCTTGTGGGGCTCTCAGACCGTGGGGAGTGTTTGCCAACACCCACCAGCAGTTTCCACCCAGTTTGAAGAGGCTGCTTTGGGCTCTGTGTCCACTGAGCTGCTGTTCAGCAGCTTTTTTGGTCATTTATTTATTGGTCTTTTATTGCCCTGTCTGCACTGGGGTGGAGGGATCCAAGCTGCTTCTTTAGGACTTGGGATAAACCCCTGGGTTTGGAGAGAAACCTCCAAGAATCCTTTTCCCAGCAGGATTTGCTCCATGCACCTTCAGAGATGGGCAAATTAAAGCTGCACATCAAAGAGGAGGGAGCCAGAGATGTGATCCCTGATCTCCCCACTCCCCTGGGAGACACAGCAAATATCTGCCAACATTCCCAACTGGAAAAGCAGCAGATGTGGTGGGGAGAAAGGATTTGGCTCCCTGGGAACAACCCTCCCTTCTCTCCCCCTCTTCCCCCTGGGCAGGGGCTCCTCATGCCTGCTGAGCTGGGATTTGGGATGTGCCCTCCAAGCTGCTGCCCCAGCTTTGCCTGCTAAAAACCCCCAGGAAACCACCCCAAACTGGCACTTGGCTGCCCAAAAAGCGCTGCAGGAGATCCCAGGAGCCCTCCCAAAGAGCAGCTGCCTCCTCCAAGGGGAGGTTTTCCAGTGGGATCCGTTGCCCCCAGCATCCCTCTCCATGCCCTGGTGCTCCAGAGGGGTGGGCACAGCTGGTGGGTATTCAGTGCCACCAGCTGTGCCCAGCTGTTCTCCCACAGGGATTAAAGCCCTGCCAAGCACATTCCCATTCCCACAGAACTCAGGTCTCCCTATAACCCCCTTCCCAGGCCAGCAGTCAGCAGGGAAGGGGCAGTTTTCCCATAATAATTCCTGGCTTCATTAACAGATTTTACCTGAAACCCAAGCTGGGACTTTCTCCTCGAGGGAATCTCATGTTTTTGCCTAATATAAGGCCTTGATGAGGATGATACAGAGAAGAAATCCAGCCCCACTGCTTTGTTTCCTGATTATTTTCATCCCACCTGATGGGATCAGGTTGGAGGGTGTTTTTTTCCCCCTTTCATGAATGAATCTGCTCCTTTGGCAGCGAGGGAAGCGTGAGCTTGGATGTTTTCATCCTGAGATTTTAGTGCTCATTAATAACTCCTGCAGTGCTTGCTTTCAGCGTGAGCCAAAGGTTTGGGATGTAACAACTTCCTAGTGGAAAAAATAAAAAAGGGACCTTTTTTCCAAATCAAAAGGCTTTGCAAAAATAGCACCTTGTTTCTGAGAAATCCCTTTCGCTTTCTCTCCAGAATTTTGTCTTGATCCTGTATCAAGTTTGCCAGGTAAAGGGTTGTGGCAGGTCATTTGCCTCGGTTCAGGGGAGATTTTATATTTAGGCATTTATTTCTAAGAGAGATGCCTGGGTTTAATAAATGATGAGTTAAGGAAAGGAAATATTTCTGCCTGGCAGGAAGGGAGGATGCTGCGAGCTGCTCTCAGAGCCACGTGGGACCAAACCAGGAGAGCCCCCCTGGGATTTGCCACCTCCCTGAGCTGGGAATGCCCAGGGATGGGCTGGATGGTGCCTCCTGCCCAAGGGAGAAGCTGCTCCCTCCACCTTGGGATGAATCCCAGACGAGCCCTCAGCCACTCGTGCTGGATTAGGAACTGGAGCTCTGACAGGCTCTATGTGGGGTTTGTGGCTTCCTTTCCCTCTCTCTGTCTCCAAAGCCCGTGGTTCTTCATAAATCATCCCCCAGCCCGAGCTGAGTCTTGCTCTTTTCAGTTGAACTTGCTTATTTTTTTGCTGATAAGCCAGACTTTGAATTCCCCCCAAGATCACGGGTTGGGGCCTGGAATATCACGGAGGAGAGACTGTTCATCCTGCTCCAGCCCGTGCAGTGGGAACAGCATCAAACCCTTAGCTCAGCACTTCCAGGAGCTGGTGGGAGGGGAGGCTCAGGGAGGATGGACAGGGATGGCAGGAAAATTTTGGTTTAGGGATCTATTTCAGAGCTGACAACTCCCAAGGCTTTGATCCTGACTTCCCCCTCGCCCCATGTTCCATCCAAGGAGCCCCAAATGCACCCAGGGGTGGAACAAAGCAGAGAGAGAACCTGCTCCACCCTCTTGTTTCTCTTCTCCTTCTGTGCCACCACCCTGAGAGCACAGAAATCCCTTTTCCTGACAGCTCCAGGCAAACGTGGCATGTTTTCAGCTCCATCCTGACCCGACCCTTGCTCTCCCAGCCCGTGCCTGAGCTCCTCTCCCAACATCTCTCCTGAGCTCTGTCCCCAGGGCAGCTTGTGTGACAGCCTGGCCTGTCACAGAAAGCAAACCCCTTCTCCACCCCATCCCTTGGGACTTCCAAATCACAGGAAAAGCCCAGCAGATCCACCTGGACCTTCTGGAGATCATCTGGGTGATGTGACAGCAAGGGGGTTGAAATTAAAGCTGGAAAAGGGGTTGCATTTCTCCTTGCCCACACCCTCAAAGTGTTCCCTGTGCCAGGGGACCTTTGGCCAGCGTTGGGCAATCCTGGCTCCCCTTTGCCCTGAACTTTTTTTGGTGCCACAGCCACCCCCAGGGGAAGGAAGGAAATGCTGCTGATTCCCGAGCTCAGCTGACATCAGAACCTTTCAGCCACTGTCCTGTGTCCCCAGCCTTGTCCCCAACCCTCACCTCCATCCCTGCAGATGGGCTGGATAAACCATCCCCCCCATGACCTCTGGTGCCCCCCAAAGCCACGCTGAGCTCTCAGAGGTTGGTTTGGTTGCTTGTTTTGGCTCAGGGAAGGAGGGAAATGCATCATGCATCCCTCATCTGGGACTGTGACAAAGCCATTGCTGCTTCCTTCCCTTATCATGAATGAGATGCTCAATGTGGGAAGGCTCTTGGCCAGCCAAAGACCATGACTGGTGCAGTCAGGAACAGCCTGGCTCTTGGGCACTGTTTGGGGGCTCCAGGAATTGGGGATTTTAGGAGGAGGATTTTAGGAGGGGGTGGGAGGTCTGTTTAAGGGGGCTTTTCCATTTTTCCTCCATTCCCACAGGCACCACAGCAGGTGGGGTGGAGACCTTGCCCCTTTTCTTTGGAAGAGAGGAAAGCAGGGAGGGTTCACCCAGGTTACAGCCACCCCAAGTCCCTCTTCCCAGCAAAGCCTGTCCCTCCCCAGCCTTCCCAGGCCACTTTTCCTTGGAAATGATGACGAGCTGAGTGTAACAAGCCCAGCTGGCTCTTTCCTGGAAGGAGCCCGTCCCTCCCTCCTGTCACCCTTCCCCACCCTTCAGCATCTCTTCCAGGGGTATTTCCAGTTCTTCCAGAACCTCTCCAGATCCTGTTCCACCTGAGGCCAGTTCCCAACAGAGCTGGTGGCTTTGTAGAAGCAGGAGATGCAATTTTTTTTACCCCTTAATTGTTTTTCTGTGGTTGTTCAAATCCAACCTATTATTGGTGGAGTCGTCTTGATGTGCTCAGGGGAGGCAGCAAAGTTGGGTTTGCCTTTGAGCTGAGGGGCTTGGAAGGGGACAAAGGGGACAAATGTTGTATTAAGGACCTTAATTTAAGTTCTGGGTGTGGATCCAGAATCCCTGCTCCAAGATCATCCTTGAGGAGTTAAAGCATTTACTGCTCTGTCTCCAAATCCACAATTTTTAAGGTTCTTTGAGGCACCTGCAGATGAGGCAAAGTCATTGAAGTGACTCAAAAATATATGAAGACCCTTCCCAAACTTGTCTTCAGCTGGAGAAATCCTGATTTATGTGCTCTTGAACCCTGTAGGTGTCACAGAAGGGACATTTGAGCTAATAAATCCCCAAGGACTGAGTTTTGGTGGATTTATTGATCCGAATCCTGTGGTTTGTGTGTTGCAGGTTGGGCTGTCCGTGCCCTTCAGACCTGAGTGGAGAAGTGGGAATTCATCTGGAGGAAAGAACCAAACCATTCTTCCAAACCTCTGTGAGAGAGCCCCAGGCTGGGGATGGTCACTGTGCCCCAGACAATGGGCATGGGGCATGAATGGAGAATGATGTGCTGTGTTGGGCTGACAACAGCCCTCTGTTCCCCGAGCTCCTGGGGGAAGGGGACAGTCCCACATTGTCACATTCCCACATTCCCACCCCAGGCACTCCCTGCCTTCCTCTTCCTGCTGCTCAGGGAGAATTCAGTGCATTCCAGAGAAACACAGAGGGCAAATGTTCTTTCCCAGCTCTTGAGGAGTGTCCCCCAAAGCCTGGCAGAGGAGCATGGCAAGGGACCAGGGAGCAGGGAAAGCCCTCTGGAATCCCCAGGCTGGCTGATGGTGCTCACACGAGGTTTGTGTTTCCCTTGAAGCATCTCAGCCACCTCTGAGAGTGGCACAAATGTCCCCTGAGCCTGTAGAGGACACCAGGGTTTGGCATTTCCCGTGTCACTTTTCCCATGTTCCCAGGACCACTGAATCCCAAAATAGTTTGGGTTGGAAGAGACCTCAAAGCCCCTCTCATTCCATGGCCAGGGACCCCTTGGTTGCTCCAAGCCCCATCCAACCTGACCTTGGGCACTTCAAGAAGCAGGATATTATTGGGGGATGTGTTTTGGGGTCCAGGTGTGAGCTCAGGAGGAGGTTTTTCCCTGGCTGATGCCATCCCAACATTGTTGCAGATTCCAAGCCCTCCTCACCCAGCATGGAGCAAGGAAGAACTGTGGGAAAGGAGCTGGAAAGGAAATAATCTGGTTTATTTCTCTGCAAAAGTGCAGGAGGAAGGGGTTGGGCTGAAGGAGATCCCAGTCCTCCTCCCCCAGCCCTTCTGAGGCTCTCATGGCATCACCAACCACACTCCAGTTTCCATACTGGTCCTGACTGGTTGAGCAGGGTAAGGGAACTGGTTTGGTGAAAGTGAAACCAGGACAGGATTTTTTAATTGCCAAACCCCTTGTCTCGAGTTTTTCTATTTATTTTTTTGTTCTAAACGTACTTTGGAGGAATGTCCAAACACAGAAACTTTAGCTCAAGAGGAATTTTATCCAAAGAATTTATGAGCAACTTAAAAAGGGAAGGCAGGGAGGAGAAACTGAAAGCCAGATGTAGCTGCAGCTTGAGATGGCTTTTAGTTTAGGTTCAGCTTTTTTAGGGGCTCTCACAGGGAACCATCAGGTTTTGCAACGTCTCTAATCGGGGATTGAGGCAACTGTGAACTTTTGATCACTCATTTCTTGGTCTTCTGCCCACATCCTAAAGGGATTATCTGACCATCTCCTTAACCTCTTGCTTTTAGATGCTGACACGGGGAAAGAGCAGCAGGAATCAGCAGAATTGCTGTGAAAACACAAATCCAGGAGCTGTGAAACACCCCAGGCAGCACGGAGACCTTCTCCTCCTGTAGGCATAGCCTGGGAAAACAGCTCCAGAGCAAGGAATTAGGGTTCAAAATTCAAAATACAGAGCCAAGCAAGGCTTCATGTGTTATACTTCATTGCAGGCTCCAAGTTTGGCAGGAAGGGGCTGGGAAACTTGGCTTTGCTGAGGGGATGGGGTGGAGAGGGGATGTGCAAGGTTTGCAGTGGGGACAAGTGGCTTTGGGGAGGACAAAGCAAACACCACCAGTTAGAAACTGGAGGGAGCTCCTGGAACTGTCCCTGCTCCTTCAGGGGGGACAGCCTTGGCTGACCCTCTGAGAGCCAGGACAGGGGAAGGGATGGGGCAGAGAGGTGCTCAGGGCACAGGATTTCCCCTGGTAAATAAGAGCTCAAATCTTCTCAAAGTGGTGGAGAGAAGCACAATGGGGTGCAGGGACCGAATGGAGAAGCTGGAGGAGACCTACACAGCTCCCCTGGGATAACTGAGACAGGACAAGGACATCCCCATCCTCTGCTGCTGCTGCTCCTCTGCTGTGGGAAAGGGTCAAATCCNTGCCCTCCTTCAGTTTAAAGTCTTCTCCTGTCCCTTGGAGACTGAACCTGTAGGGATGTTGGTGTCCCAGGTAGGGAGAGCATCCTCCTCCTCCTCCTTCTTCTCCTTCTCCTTCTCCTTGTCCTTCTCCTTCTCCTTCTCCTTCTTCTCCT
>WBMV01008966.1:32123-44857 GCA_013396655.1 Campylorhamphus procurvoides | reverse complement strand
GGAAAGGAAAGGAAAGGAAAGGAAAGGAAAGGAAAGGAAAGGAAAGGAAAGGAAAGGAAAGGAAAGGAAAGGAAAGGAAAGGAAAGGAAAGGAAAGGAAGAGCCCAAGGGAATAGGAATGGAACAACCCCAAAGCCACAGGGCTGGAGCAGCAAAGGGATGGAGGGTTTCACCCAGAGACTGAACAGTGGGAGGCTCTGCAAAGCCAGGGGATGGGGGATGGGGGAAACCAACATCCCTCTGGGAATCGTGTCCCAGCTTCGTGCCACCAGAACTGGCACCACTCCCTGGGGACACTGGGGGCTGTTTGTCCATCCCTACCAGGGGAAGGTGTTTCTTCATCCCTACCAAGGGAAGGTGTTTGTCCATCCCTACCAAGGGAAGGTGTTTGTCCATCCCTGCCAGGGGAAGGTGTTTGTCCATCCCTGCCAGGGGAAGGTGTTTGTCCATCCCTACCAAGAGAAGGTGTTTGTCCATCCCTACCAAGGGAAGGTGTTCCTCCATCCCTACCTAGGGGAAGGTGTTTGTCCATCCCTACCAAGGGGAGGGTATCTGTCCATCCCTACCAAGAGAAGGTGTTCCTCCATCCCTACCAAAGGAAGGTGTTTCTCCATCCCTACCAAAGGAAGGTGTTTGTCCATCCCTACCAGAGGAAGGTGTTTCTCCATCCCTACCAAGGGTAGGTGTTTGTCCATTCCTACCAAAGGGAAGGTGTTTCTCCATCCCTGCCAAGGGAAGGTGTTTGTCCATCCCTGCCAAGGGAAGGTGTTTGTCCATCCCTACCAAGGGGAAGGTGTTTCTCCATCCATGTCTCCTCAGTGCTTGTGGTGCTGAGGGCCCCATCCTTTAATGAGACATCCCCAAACTCAGCAGTGGGGGATGTGGGGTCTCAGCAACCCAGGAGCTCTCCTTTTGGAGGCCACACAAGGCATCAAGTCACAGCTCTTGGTGGTGCCACCTCCCCAAGAGCAGATGCTCCTCTGGTGGGATCATCCCCTGGAGCTTGGTGGGATTCCAGGAGGGATTTACTGAACTGGTCCTGCTCCTGTCTGCACCATCAGGGAATGCTGGAGGCTTGTTCTCCTGGAGTGGCTGAGCCTGTAGAGGAGCTCAGCTCCATGTCCAGATGTCCACAGGGCCTGTGGCTGTTTAGATTGCAGATTCCTTCTGGCCCCCGTCCGTTCCCATAAAAATTCCCAGGAGGTTTCTGTTGACTCCAAACACCCAAAATTCAACAAACGCAGCTGCTGTCACTGCTTGCCCCAAAACCTGCTGGCACGAGGCCCCAGGACAAGCAGGAGGGCTGAGCTGTCACCCCTGAAGCTGCTGCACATGCAGGGACCTGCTCCTCGGTCCTCTCCTTGCTATGCCAAGGTGACCACCCAAGGTGAGCATCTCTGGGAGGTCAGGACTGACTGGCTCAGCCACAGTTTGGGTTCAGCTCCTCACAAAGTTCTGCTCAGGCCCATATTTGGGCTCTGAAATGCAACCAGAGCTGTTCCAAATAATCCTGGTGGGTCAGCACCTCCAGAGGTCCTGGCTGGACCCTGTGGGGTGGGTTTGGGACCCACCAAAGGCTCCACCTGCCCCTGATGCAGAGCAAAGGCCTTGGCAGCTCTCCCAGAGTCCTGGAGCATCGTGTTGTGTGTCCCATCATGTCCATCCCTGCTGGTGGAGCAGCAGTGGGAGCTCCCTGTGGCCCTGCTGCCCTTTGCCACCCCACAGAGGTCCATCCTGCTCTCCCTGTGGCCCTGCTGCCCTTTGCCACCCCAAGAGGTCCATCCTGCTCTCCATGTGGTCCTGCTGCCCTTTGCCACCCCACAGAGGTCCATCCTGCTCTCCATGTGGTCCTGCTGCCCTTTGCCACCCCACAGAGGTCCATCCTGCTCTCCAAGACATCTCCAATACCCTGAGCTCCTTCCTTCCTCAGCATATTCCCAGCTGGGAGGGACCCACCAAGCCCAACCCTTCCCTGAGTGGTCTTGCCAAGCTTTGATACCCACCAGTGGTGCTGGGCAGCTCCAAAGCCCAAGGTGTGCTGGGATGGGAGTGAGATGGGGAATGTTGGAAAGCACAAGTGAGGACCTTCAGGGTTGTCCTTCTGCCCTCACCCCCCCTGCCAGCGCTGCCCCGTGCCACCCGCAGCTCCCAGGGGACAATGCCCCATTGAGTGCCCCCGGAGCTGATGCCAAGGGGTCGTGCTGACATTGCCCAGCGTCCCCAGGCCCCGAGGCACCCTTGGAAATGCCTCGCACAAAGGGCAGGCTGTGCCCGTGGCACCCGTGGGGTGACACAGCGGCACAGAGAGGCGTTTATGGGGTCAGGGCACAGACTCTGCTCTCTGCACGCCGTGCACGTCATGGATTTATTCCCTTTCCCCCCCCCCTTGGAAACAAAATGCCCTTTAAAAATAAAAGGGAAGAGCTGAACTGGCTGAACTGAACGGTGTCACCCCCAAATGTCCCTCCTCCTGTCAGCAGAGCGAGAGGGGTTGGCACGAGGGCAAACAGAGGAGAGCCCAGATGATGCCAGAAACCCTCCTGGCCATGAGAGCTGGGCACAGTTTCACCCCTGGGGTCATCCAGGGGCTTTGTTTGGTTGTGCTTGGGGGGTTTTATTTAATTTTGATGCACATGATTTTGATCCAAGCCTCTTTCCCAAGCGTGCCCTATAAAACCCTCCAGCGACGTCTCCTCTCCCTGCCCCTTCTCCCCCAAGTAAATATTTGGAGGTCTCATAAACACAAGCCACAAAACACTCGAGAGTGAAAAGCAAAGCTCTGCTTGAGGGGCAAACCTTGTGTGTTCAAGCACAGCCCCAAAGGATGCCCTTAGGATGGGGTTCCTGCCCTTCCAGAGGGTCAGCACCTCCAGAGGTCCTGGCTGGACCCTGTGGGGTGGGTTTGGGACCCACCAAAGGCTCCACCTGCTCCCTCTTTCCCTGCATGGGGAGCTGGGAGGAGACAAAGCTCTGCAAAGTAGGTGCTGAACGGGGAGTTTTCCAAGGAAACCTGAAGGAATGAGGCAGGCAGAGCTCAGCAGGTTGGAGCAATCCCCAAAATCTCCCAGGGATACTTTGCTGCATTTTGCCCTCGGTTGTTTGATCCCAAAATCCCTGCATCCCTCATCAGATTGAACAGTCACCCTTTCTTTCCCCTTCCACAAAGTCCAAATGTCCAAATTTGGGGAAATCTGAGCAGCCTCTCCCTTTCTGTGTGTCCTGCTGGAGGTCAGCACCCTGCTCTGACACAAATTGCTCAAGGGGACCCACGAAGGAGATAAATAAATTCCCTGGAAGGATCACTCGGAGCAATCCAAGGAGAAAGCCTGTCCAGCTCTCAGTGTTTGAGCTGGGTTGTGCAACGAGCTGGGCTTGCACTGCTGAGTGCAAGATGTCCCCAGAAAAGGGACATCCAGGCAAGCCAGCAGGGCAGGAAAGGCCACCAGGAATGGCTCAGATGGGAGCAGAGATGATGTTGGCTTGGGTGGAAGAAGGGAGAGGGTGAGGACGTGGCTTTCCCTGCATGGGTGGCACCCACTCGGTGGGGTCTGGCAGAGCTGGCCTCAGCAAGGTGAGGTTTGGGGTGCCAGGCTTAGTGGCACGGCTGAGATGGAGCCCAAAGCCCAGGGCAAGGTAGGACTCCGAGTTCCCCAAGATGTCCAAGCCTTCTGGAGCCTCCTGACCTCCCATTCCCAGCATGGATTCCCAGCTTCTCCCCCCAAAATCCCATGTGCTGCACAGCCTCCTTCTCAGGCTGCTCAGGAGGTTTGGATTTGCTGAAGAAATGGGTGAAAAGGAGGAATTTCCCCCTCCTCTGAGGCTCCTCTTTCCCTCCTCCCTGAGGAACCTCCACCAACCCAACTTCCCACAGATCTCCCTTCCCACAACCTGCTGGCCCAAAAAGCCTCGTGCTGGGAAAGCATCCCGTTGCCCCCAGGTGTGATCAGACTTTCTGTCCTCCTCCCCCAGGCACTTCGAGGATTCCTTGGGCTGTGGCTTGCACATGGATTTGGAGATCCCTAATCTGCAAGCAGGAGCACCCCAATTCGTGGTTGTGGGTCCGGATGGTTTCCATGAATGTTCCTTTCCCTCCTGCTTTTACCCTACGGCCTCACTCTGGGACTCCCAGAGGTGGGAATGATCTACCAGGGGTAGGAATGATCTCCCAGATTTGGGAATGGTCTCCCAGGGATGGGAATGATCTCCCAGATTTGGGAAGGATCTCCCAGAGGTGGGAACGGTCTCCTAGAGGTGGGAATGATCTCCCAGGGATGGGAATGATCTCCCAGAGGTGAGAATGATCTCTCAGAGGTGGGAATGATCTCCCAGTGATGGGAATGATCTCCCAGCGATGGGAATGATCTCCCAGATTTGGGAATGATCTCCCAGAGGTGGGAATGATCTCCCAGGGATTCAGGAAAGCAGGGAATGGGGCTGGGATGTCCTACCCTGTTCCATCTCATGATCCACACCCCCAGCCCCAGAGAACCTTCCCAGTTCCCCTGTCCTCCCAGGAGAGCTTTCCTGCAGGACACGTGTTATCAATCAGCTCCTTCCACGCACGTCTGGATTTGCTTTTGGCTCCTGGCAAAGCCCAGGAATTCTAATTATTATTATTATTAATAGCAGTGGCAAGAATATATATTTATGAGTGTGTGTATATGGAAATATATATATATCTATAAAATAGTGAGGCAGCATCCCAGCCTTAGGGCTTAGAAAGCCCTGCACTTCCCTCACCCCCCATGGTTTCTCCCCAATTCCACTCCAGGTAATCCTTATTTTTAATATTTTTTTTAATATTGGCACAGAGAAATGCAAATGGGCAGATTTGCAGTGAAGTCCCCCCCAGCTTTCCCTTCACGGGGCTGTTTCTGGCACCAGAGCTGGGTTTTTTCCTTCCTTTTTGAGTAAATACTTGGGGTTTCTGTCTCTCAAGAGTGATTTTTAAGGACACCTGGTTCAAAGTGTCACCTGGTGCTGCAGGAGGAAGGTTGAACCTGGTTTTCTGCTCCTCACCAGCTAGTGGAAGGTGTCCCTGGCCATGGCAGGGGGTGGGACAGGATGAGCTTTAAGGTCGCTTCCAACCCAATCCATTGTGTGACAATGAAAATCAAAGCCAGGTTGCCTCCCCCAAATAAAACACATGGAATTTCCCAACTCATTACAACATAACAGGGAAAAAAGTGGCATTTGCTGGGGGAAAAGAAGATCCCAGGCAATCTGCTGGAGGGGGTGACATCAGGCAGCCCTGAGCTGATGTGTCCCACTGAAAGGAAGGGCTTTGTCACCCACTTGGCCCTGGGAACTGGGAAAGAGGGCTCTGACTCAGGGAATGGCAGAACACACAGCCATGGGTTTTCCAGGATGGGAGTGTGCTGGGAATGGCAGAACACACAGCCATGGCTTTTCCAGGATGGGAGTGTGCTGGAAATGGTAGGAGAACACACAGCCATGGCTTTTCCAGGATGTGAGTGTGCTGGGAATGGCAGAGGGAACACACAGCCATGGCTTTTCCAGGATGGGAGTGTGCTGGGAATGGCAGGGGGGACACACAGCCATGGCTTTTCCAGGATGGGAGTGTGCTGGGAATGGCAGAGGGAACACACAGCCATGGGTTTTCCAGGATGTGAGTGTGCTCTTCCAGTTTGCATCGATTCCTTTCACTCTGTATTCCCTTTATCCTGCCAAAAGAACATCCTGGTTGCAGCCTAAGGCAAACCAGCCTTGCCCATTTCACATCCTGCTGGTGGTGACTCCTGGGGCTCGCAGGGACTGATTCACCACTGGATTCCTTCAGCTTGGGTTTCTTTCTCACCACCAGCAGAACCAGGTCACAATTGGGCTTTTCTGTTCTTCACTTAATGAGCTGAGGCTTTAGAAGGCTGGATCAGAGTGAGAGATGAAAAGCCCTGCAGCCACCAAACAACAACTTGGGCAGGAGCACCAGGAGCCAGGTGGGACTTTAAATACACTTTTATTTCAGGTTGCTATTGATGCCCAACCAGCAGAGATCAAGGTTCAGTATACATGGTATACACAAAGCAGCCAGTTCCATCGGCATCTCCGTCCTTTTGCTGCACCCTCGGCAAAAGAACCTCACATGAGGACTCCCTCCCCTCCCTGGGAACAAGGGGACAATCGCTTGGTGGCTTGGGAACCAGCTGGGGGATGGCAGGACCCCAAAGGGCAGCTCCTCAGAGCTCTGTCCCCAAAGGAAAGCCCTCTGGAAAGGGGAATGGAGACCTGGCAGGGCTTTCCTAAGAACATGAAATGCCGTTCCCTGCTGTGCAGAGCAACCACAACATCTGCTCCTGGTTCTGGGGAGCAGCGTGGAGATCCAACATGTTCCTGTGCTGAAACAGGGATGACATCGAGCCAGGCAGGATGAGCTTGTGAAGCCACAACCCTCGTGCCACCAACTGGCCTGTTAGTTGTCATCCTGCTCATCTTGCCCCCAGCTGGAGACCTTGGGGAGCCAACCAAGGGGCCATTGGAGGCCAAACAAGGGGCATTTCCATGCTGGATCTCCATGGGACTGAGCTAGGTGAGCTCCAAGCCTCCAGCTGCTGAGATAGCCTGCCCAAAATCTCTGTCTCATCCCTAAAACCCATTTCCAATGATCCCAAAACCGTGCAGGTCAAGCCAGATGCTCTGGCTCGCTCACAGTCACAGCCAATTTAATTTAATTAAGAGGCACCTTCATCAAGGCAAAAATTAAATGGTCCCTGATGGTTTGATCTGAGCAGGAGACGTAAGCAATGCTAAATGGGTTTTGGAGGTGGGCACAGAATAGACCCTGGCACAAGACTCTGGAGTGGGAACCTGGTTGGAGATGCTCTGCAGCAGCAGGAAACTCAACATTCCCTCTTTTCCCACACTCCTGAATCCCACCGAGCCCCTTCCCCTCAGGAGAGCCTGAAACCCAAATCAACCTTCCCTTCCCACAGCTCCAAAGCGATGCCAGGGAGTCACCCCAGCTGTGCCAGAGCTCAGGATAGCCCAGGGAGACCCAACACAGAGTAAAAATACCCCAGTGGCCCAGAGTTCGGAGGGCACTGGGATGTCTGGGCATGGCATACTGGTCCCATTAAGCATCGAGCACCATTTCCAGAGCGGAGTGAAGCACCAGGGACTGGTGGGGCTGTGCCTGAGCCTGTGGCACTACAGTACACTTGCTTTTTTGGAATGACAGTTCCCACCTCAGGTCCCCCTTGGAACCCTGAAAACCTTCAGGTGGACCAGGGGGTCAAGGAGCACTCAATGCTCACACAGCCCCATCCCAAAGCACCATAGGAAACCCTCAGGTGGGTGAGATCCCCCTGGGAATGGCATTCCCAGGGGTTTCCATCCACCAGGAGAGGGGGAAGGAGGTTAAAACAAATAAAAATACAGAGTTAAGCACCATGAAATTTACACTGGTCAGGTCATAAACACGAGGAGAGAACGAAAATAAAGCCACCACCTTCCAGCCTGGCCCGGGGACGCTGCTGGGACCACGAAGTCCAAACCAGCACCTCGTTGGTCATTGCATTGATAAATCCTTTTGCTCCCACTTGGCACAAGTGTTGGGGGAGCCCGGGGAGAGGGGAGGTAGGCTTGGCCCTGGGAGGGGAGGGAGAGGCTCCAGCTGTGCAATTCAGGGGCATTCCCCACCTGTAGATCCCTCCCAGGCAATGACTGATGGTCCTCCTCGGTCCCATCCGTGCCCCCAGCTCCAGAGGTGCTTCCCATGGCATCCAGTGGCTTCGAGGTAGATGTTCGTTCCCGCTCCGTCTCACAAGAGCCCTCTCTCCCAGCTGCGTGGGGTGTCCCGACACCCAGCTCCCTTTTTTCCCCCCCAAGTTTGTCTCATTTTCCCCCCTCATTTGCTATGTGCTATGGACATCTCCCCTTGTGCCACCCCCTGGCTGCTGCTGCCGGGCCAGAGGGACCACCACGCCCGTCCTCGCCGACGCCCCTCGCCCCGCTCAGCACGGCCTCAGGGTGCAGAAATCCAGCTCCTGCGGCTTCCTCCGAAAGTTGCAGCTCTCGCGGGGCAGGAGGCGCCCGCCGGGCACCCAACACTTCAGCGCCCTCCTCTTGAAGCCCCGGCCGCAGCTCTTGGAGCAAGGAGACCACGGTCCAGCTTCCCACGCCGGGCAGGGTTCCCCGCAAAGCCGGACGTCGGGGGGTCTCTGTGCCACGTCGCACTCGGCCGCGGGTTGGCCGTAGGAGTCCCGACAGGCCACGGAGCGTTTCTGCTGCCCGTCCCCGCAGGTGACCGAGCACGCCTCCCACGCCCCCGCCGCCCACTTGTACGAGGGGCGCTTGTAGCTCGGCCGCCCGCTGTCCAGCCGGTTGGACAGGCTGAGCACGCTGTTGTTGAGGTCCGGAGGGGTCTTGCCCTCCTTCTTGTAGGAGGACTTGTCGTCCTTGCTCTCCTTGGGGAGGTAGAAGGAGTAGCGCACGCGAGGAGGGGTCATCTTGCCCACGGAGAGCACCTCCAGCGTCAGGGGCTCCTGGATGGGCTTGAAGGCTTGGAGGCTCTCGACGGCCGTGCCGGTGCCGCTGTAGCGCAGGACGCTGCCCTTCACCAGGAGGTCCCTCTCCACGGCCGACACGATGAAGTGGCCGTTCAGGAGGTACTTGCCCTGCGCGTTCTTCAGCGCCAGGTAGTTGTCGTCGCCGACGAGCCCCTTGTAGCCCCGCTGGCGGATGTCGATGTTGGAGGCGCCCGCGGGGATGACCACCACGAAGTTGTAGCCATGCCTGGAGGAGAGGAGAGGTCAGATCAAGGGACTGGGGACACTGTGATGGCACACGGCCTCAGCCCTGAGATCCTCCCACCCCTACGGTTGTCTCCTCCTTGCCATGGAGGTCGTTTTGAGTCTCCCACCTACACCCAGTTTGTCAAGGCTGTTGATGCTTCAGCTCAACAACACCAGGGATAACTCCCTGTTGATGCTGTTGATGCTTCATCTCAACAACACCAGGGGTAACTCCACCAGCAGGAGCCAACAGCACATTAAACGTGTCCTGCTTCTCCTTCAGAGCCACCCCAGTGATGCACGTGAGCACCGGGTTTTGCTCAGGATGGATTTATCCCCCATCACCATCTCCATGACCATCCTGCATCCCTCACCCCCAAAAAGCAGAGCTGGCCCCCAAACACTCACATGGGTTTGGTGAACAAGCCCGAGACCTTCTTGCAGCTCTTGTTGTCTCCTCCACAGATGCTGCACTTGTCGAACTTCTTCTTGGAGCCCAACTTCCCATCACAGCCCGCCTTGATGCATTTGCCCTGGACGCAGACCGAGGTGGAGTCTGGGGAGCACGGGGTGCCATCCACAACCTGCACCGGGGGGAGCAAACCGAGCTGCTGTGTGTCCCTCTGACACCCCCTAAGCCTCCCCAGCTGCAGCCACCCAACCCCAACCCATCCCACCGCTCCTGAGGAGATGCCAGTGGGCACCGTGTCACCCTTTCCTCAGGCTCTGCTGTGCAGTCAGCATTTTTGGGGGCTCTGGGAAGGGATGGATGGGGTTACACCCCTCTCCTGCTCCATCTACAGCATGTCCTGCCCTTTCCCTTGCAGGGACCTGCTAACAGCCCCCCACTCAGTCCAGCATCTGGATGCCCACCCTGTCCTGCACTTCCCTTCCCCAGCACCAGAATTATCCTCCTCTACTCCAGGACTATGGGAATATCCCAGAGTCACCTTCCCAAACCCAGAGGAGCACCCTCCATGGGTTGATTCCCATTAGCCTGGTGGTTTCCCCTCCTCCACCACCCCATCCAACACCATCCACCCACCATCCAAGGACAATCCCCTCATCTCCAGGCACATCCCAAGCCCAGGCGCTGACCCTGGGGGTCTCTCACCCACCTTGGGTGCCAGCACGTAGAAGTAGCCGGTGCCATTGGCCCTGCAGATGAGCTTGCACTTATCCCGGGGGGACACTCCGGAGTATTTGGGGACCCAGGACACGGAGGCCGTGAGCCTGTTGGTGCTGTGACTGTAGCCATTGAAAGCCTCGCACTGCTCCTCACGGAAGCTCTTCCCTGGCACTGCAACAAACAGGGACGTGGGGTTGGAGCACCACCTGTACCTCCAGCTCTGGTTTTAGGGGGTTGCCATGGCTCAGGCTGAGCTCCAGCCCCTTACCTGCAGCAGGGCAGGGCTCCAGGTTGCAGGAGCGGTACTTGACCCGGATGCCCTCGCAGTAGGAGCCCCCGTTGGCTGGCACGGGGTCGGTGCATTCCCTCTTTGCCAGCTGCACCCCTCCACCACACGTCCGGGAGCACTGCCCGTAGGGAGCCCACCTGGCCCAGCCACCGTCCACCTGAGGGCACACAGGGGGTGAGGGGCTGCGTCCCCTTCGCCATCACAACCTCCAGCCGCCCCCAAGCCTTGCCCAGGGCTGGCAGCAGCAGGAGCATCACTCCTTGAGAAATATCACAGGATCTGCTGAGCTGGAAGGGACCCATAGAGATCATCCAGTCCAACCCTCAGCCCTGCTTAGGCCCATCCCCAAGAGTCACCCCCTGTGCCCCAGAGCATCATCCAACCCCTCCTGGAGCTCTGGCAGCCTTGGGGCTGTGCCCACTGCCCTGTGGAGCCTGGGCAGTGCCCACCACCCTCTGGGGGAAGGACTTTGTCCTGAGATCCACCCTGACCCTGCCCTGGCACAGCTCCAGCCATTCCCTGGTCCCCCCAGAGCAGAGATCAGTGCCTGCCCCGCCCCAGGAAGGTGTCCCTGCAGTGAGGTCACCCCTCAGTCTCCTCTTCTCCAGCTGGACACCCCAAATGCCTTCAATGCCCTCACACCCTTCCCCTCCAGGCCCTTCACTACCTTGGGATGCTCTCCAATGCCTTAACATCTTTCTCACATTGCAGTGCCCAAAACCCCCCCCAACATTCAAGGTGAGGCCACGCAGCATCATCCAACAAGTGACATCCCACACCAGTCACCCCACGCTGGCAGTGTCGCTCAGCCAGCCCCCCCATGGGGTGTTTCTGGGGGTACCACCACAGGTACCCACCCTGTACTTGCTGATGTTGTGCCTCTCCACGCAGGCTCCCTTGAGGCAGAAGCGCCCGTCGCCGCAGCCGGTGCCATCGGCCCAGGGGAAGTGGCGGGTCTGGCACACGATCTGCCCCCGTGCCTTGCCCGTGCACCACAGCTTGGCACAGTACTGCATGTAGGGGCAAGGCTTGGAGCCCACCCCGAAGGCCAGCTCGCACTGCTGGTTCAGGCTGTAGCTCGTCCCCGGCAGGTCTTCGGGCAGCGGGATGGGCTGGGCGGGCTGGTCCAGCAGGCAGTCTCCTGCAGGGGTGGGGACAGGGGGGTCGGTGGGATCCTGCAGGGGTTGTAGGGACCAGTGTGGGGAGGGAGAGTGAGGGATGGCTGCTGGGGATGTGGCCCAAGGTGTCCAGGTGCTACCCTGGGGATACCCTCGAGGTCAGCAGCATGCGAGACCCACGTGGGTTCATGTCCTGGTGATGCTGTAGCACCCTCAGCATGGATGTCACTGCTGGACATACCCCAGGAAGTGTGGATGGTCCAGCAATGCTGCCAAAGTCCCCCTTTCCTCCTGAATTCGTTCGCAGAGAGGAGCTGCTCTGCAGCCCCCCATGGCTCCCAGCACCCCCCCAGGGATGGCCCCTGGTCCCACGGGGCAGGGGCACAGGGGGCAGGGCGAGGGGCACCGAGGGCTCACCGTGGCCACTGTCGAGGAAGTCGGTGATGATGGCAGCGCTGCAGGCTGACCAGGGGTTGGCACGGTCGATCTGGATGAGCGTGGGGGACATCATGTGGTTGGTCTTCAGCCGGCCAAAGACCTCCTCACAGGCCTTCACATTGTCGTGGGGCATGTTGAAGACGTGGCCTAGGGGTGGCACAAGGAGGGCAGTGTGAATAACCCGTGGGGTTGGCAGGGCAGGACCCCCCAAATGGGGGCACAGGGGCTGCAGTGGCTGGGGCAGCCCAGCAGAACCAGTGAGCCCTCCAGCTGGCTCCCAGATGCTTCATGCATGAGCAAAGGAAGGACAAGGGAAACTGTGGTGACTTCAGCACTCCCTCCCTCCCTTCTCCTCCTCCTCCCAGAGGTAGGTGTGCCCTCTGCCTGTTGTTCCAGGACTCCTGAATCCTGGAAACCCACTGTGGTAGCAACCACCACAGCAAAGCCTTTTGCTTCCTCAGCTGCCCTTTGCCACCTGGCTCGGGCACACTCTCATGGCCCAGGGTGGAGTTTCCCCATCACCTGACACCAGGCATTGTCTCATCTTCCGGAGGATGAAACCAGGGTTATTTTGAGCCTTGCCAGCTCCTGGAATTCTTCCCAAAAGGGAGAGGAGAGGAGAGGAGAGGAGAGGAGAGGAGAGGTTACTACTCTTTCCACTACATTGAGATCACAAGAAAGCTTCACCTGCCTTCANAGGGAGAGGAGCCTTACCCAGCTCGTGGGCAGTGGTGAAAGCCGAGGGCAGCCCATCGTCCTCGATGACAGAGCAGCTGCGCTTGGGGTCACACATGGTGCCCACGTCTGCCATGCCCAGCGTGTCACAGGTGGTGGCACCACACAGGTCCTGCCAGGGACAGGGGGAAGGGGTTAGTCCTGAGGACAGCACAGATATCACAGTCCCCCATCCCTGGTACCCCACGGGGAGCTGCTGAAGGGGAGAAAGCCCAAAGGGATGGCAGTCACACCAGGATGCAGAGGCAGGAAACCTCAATGCTGGCCCAGACCAGG
>WBMV01008966.1:0-16035 GCA_013396655.1 Campylorhamphus procurvoides | reverse complement strand
TCCGGCTTCGGTCCCCTCCATCGCTCCGTCCCTTCCATCCCTCCCGTCCCCTCCATCCCTCCGTTCCCTCCATCCCCCCAGCTCGCCCCGCATCCCTCGGTCCCCTCCTGTCCCCATCCCAGCCACCTCTCTGCCTTCTCCCGCCCGCACTCCTGCCTCTCCGTCCCCTCCATCCCCCCTGCACACACACACATCCCTTCAGCCCTCTGTCCCCATCCCTGTCGCCTCTCCATCTCCCCCATCCCCTCCTGTGTCCCCCTTGCCTGCGCTCGCCCTCCCAATCCCCCCGGGACACCGGGGACCCCCTCGGGTGAGCGAGTGGAGGGACAGGGCGGGGTGCCCTCGGCTCTGTTCTGTGTCTGTAAATCCCCGAGGCAAAGTCTGCGGGGCTCAGGCAGTGTTTGGGGACCCTTTCCCGCACCCAGCATCCTTCCCTGTGTCGGTGATGTCCCGTCACTCCGGTGTCCCCAAAGAGGAGGGACGGAGCGGGTTAATTAACGCCTTTCCTGCTACGGGGAAAGAGCCGCGCTGCGAAGCGAGGGCTTTAAGTCCCTTCTGGATGGGAGCCGGGGCCGGATAGTAAATAAAGAGCGGCTGAGTAATGCAGAGTGCCGCTCCTGAGCCACCTGTTAGCACGGAGCACACGGATGAACAGCCCCTTCCCTCGGCCACCAGTGCCAGAGATTCCCCTTCTCCTTGAGCATCCTCTCTGGAGACACCCCAAAGCAGGGCTGAGATGTCTCAGCACCCTCCCAGCCCCTTCCAGCCTCGTTCTTCAGCACCAGGTTATTTTTCATCCTCTGGCAAAGCCATCTCCCCAGCTGGGTTGTTCGGGACCAAACTGAGGTTTGCCGGGTCTTTACAGGGATGATTTTGGGTACCCAAACTGGGAGAGGGGTCCTGGAAGCTGGAGCTCCACAGGCAGCTGAAACCAGGGGCTCTGAAACTTCTGCCAGCTTTATCCTTCCCCCGGGGGGCTTCTCTGCTCCTAACAAAGCAGTGCTTTAATTCCAGCCCTGCTCAGGCCAGGCTGGACCTTGAGAAAGGCTAAACCAGCTGATTTCAGCTGCTCAGCATCACTCAGGTTTTGCCCCTTGCTTGGTTTTGCCACCAAGCAGGAGCAGGTAGAGGGTCAAGGAGGAAGGGATGCTGTGATTGGAGACACCCCCTGAGGGCTCCCAGCACTCCAAAAGAGTTTGCAGAGGAGTAAACTGAGTTTTAAAGCAACAGGCTGATAAATGCTGGTGGGAAATTACTCTCTCTAGTGTGGTCTCTGATTCCCCAGGAGGGCAGGGAAAATAGGGTTGTGCATCTTCTGCTGGGCACCTTATGGGTTTAAAGGAACAGCTGAGGGTTCTGTTACAAATGGACTGATATATTTGGGCTGGGGGAAATCCTGATAATGCCCTGCTTGAGCTGGGGGGAAAAATAACAACCCCCTGGGTAAATCTGGGAAGGCAGAAGGAGGCATATGAGCATCATAACCAAGGGGTGCAAGGCTGGGCCCCTGGGCTGGGTGATGCTGCCTGGAAGGTACACCCCAAATCCTCCCTTAGTTGTCAGGGAGCCTCCAGCCTGCTTGGCTCCCATTTCCCCATCAGTTTTTACCCCCAGGAGCAATATCTGTGCCTCATCTCTGAAGGATGGGAAGAAAACCTTTAAAGGTCTTGTTTGGGGTGAATAGAGCAATAGTATATTCGAATATTTGGGAGGAAACTTCCACCAGCTCTGGTGGTAGCAGCTAAAAAAAAAAAGCCACCTGCTGTGTTTCTGTGTCTTTTGTTCTCAGGAACAAAAATGCACAGTCACTGTTAAGTCAGGAGACCAAATAACCATCCCAACTTCCCCCTAAATACCTACATTTTTGGGGCCAAAAAGAAAGCAATGGCAAGTGCTGGTGAGATCTTAGAGAGATCTTAGGGAGATGCCCAGGGAGCAGAAATATTGAGTCAGAAGAAACCATATTTTTGTAATGATTTTTCTTCCCGTAACCACACTTTAATTACCAAATATTTATTAAAGGTCACCAGCATTGTTTGTATTCCCAGTTAGTTTCTTGCATAAGCTGTAACAGCTCAAGCAGAAGAGTCACCATAAGATGCACTCAAGCATTGCAAGTTATAATCAATGCCATGCTGTTGCTGGGGAAAATGCTGTTAATGATTTATTTCTAATCAATTTGAGCCTCATAGCTGAGCTGTTAACCTAATTTAGATAACAAGAGCTTAATTCTGCCTCCATCAATACTTGTGTGTAAACCAGGAGGGGATGGGGAAGGGAGAGAAGAGCCAGGCTTGAAATGCAGGGATTTAATCCTTCTTTTGCCTTGATGATTGCAGGGACTGGGGTGTTGGAGGGGGCACTGAGAGCAGGATGGTGCTGAGCAATAAATGCTGTGACCTGCAGGGACTGGGCTGTTCGAGGGGGCACTGACAGCAGGATGGTGCTGAGCCATAAATCCTGTGACCTGCAGGGACTGGGCTGTTCGAGGGGGCACTGACAGCAGGATGGTGCTGAGCAATAAATCCTGTGACCTGCAGGGACTGGGGTGTTTGAGGGGGCACTGACAGCAGGATGGTGCTGAGCAATAAATCCTGTGACCTGCAGGGACTGGGGGGTTCGAGGGGGCACTGAGAGCAGGATGGTGCTGAGCAATAAATCCTGTGACCTGCAGAAGAGCCCCCTTAGACAGGACTGGCTCTGAGGCTCCAGGCTGCACACACGAGTCATCCTTTGCGTTTTTTCCTGCAGAGAACCCAAAAAGCTTGGGGAAATTTGATAGGGGAAACCGAGGCAGGAGCCAGGAGGGCTGCCCACCTGCAGCCAGGGATGCAGGTGGCTTGCAGGGATGCTCTGCAGGGCTCAGGGACCGCTGCCCAGACACCTCAAGCCCCAGGCACTTCCCCAAGGCGGCCGCAGCATCCCCAGCCAGTTGGCGGCCGGCCGGGATTCCTGCGGTGGGATTTCTGCAGCCTCTTGGGTGCACATGGGCTGTGTTTCCAGGCTCTGCTCTGCGATCCCCTTTCCCTTCCCGTCTCGCAGGGAATCTCCCATCGCTGACTCCAAGGGCTGGTAATGACCGAGCACCAGGGCAGGATCGCATCAATCTGCCTCGGTCGGGATTCCTCGCTGACTTCTGGGGGTTTTACCAGGCAGATTTATGAGTTTTTAGGAGCGTTGTGGCAATCCCTTCCCTCCCAGAGCATGGGGCACTGCCAGGGTCCTGCTGCCGCCTCTCCCACTGTCCAGGTGATCCTGGAGGTGAATCCAAAGCCACCCCGGAGCTCCAGGACACCCCTCGTGTCCAGCATCTCCACTTGCTTTAGGACAGTTTGCATCTTGAGTGAGCAAATTCACTTAATCCCTTGACAAAAGGAGCCAGCCCATCCCAAAGGGAACGGGGCTGGGATGGTGGTGCCATCAGCCTGCTTTCCCTCTGGGATTTGTCCCCTGCATCCACTTTGATGCCAGGGGCTGGAGCATCGGGCAGCCTCCTGAAATATTCCTGTGGCTGCTGCACTCCCAGCACACCGGGCTGTCCAACAGCTGCTGCTTTTCAGGGCTCTGGAATGAAATGTGCAGCATGGAAGGAGCTGGATCCCACTGGAGCAGCCCAGGCCATGGGGCTCCTGCCCCAGGATGCTCCTGCCCCAGGATGCTCCCTGTGTGGGGTTTGGCTCCATCCATGCCCTCTGGAGAGGTGGTGACAGTCTGCGTGTGCCTCAGTTTCCCCTGCCCCAAGCTGCTTTTGCAGTTCAGCCCCAAATATCCAGAAAAAAAAGGAGAAAGTGGAAATCCAACCCCTGTGTCAAAGAGAACAGGGATGGGTGGAAAGCCAGGAGGGCAGGCTGGCAAGGGGGCTCCCTCTCCCCTGGCTTGCCCCCCATTTCCCTTGGCTGCCTCCCACCTTTTTGCAAGGGAATTCTTGGCCCCAAAGCACAGGAGGAGGCTGGCAGGGCATCTGGCAGCCCCTGGGTACCCGAGTCAAGGGGGGTGGCACACAGGCAGTGCTTTGGGCAGAGGGACAGCCTGGCATGTTTTGGGCAGCACCTGCCCTTGGGTTTGCTTCCTTCTGTTTGTCTGTGCTCCAGAAATCACAGAGCTTCTTTCCTCTTTCCCCCCTCAGTGGAAATTCTGGTTTTTAGGGAGAAAAGAGGGGGAAAACCAAAATCCAACCAGCAAACAATCCTGCAGCCCCAGGCTGGGCTGAGCATTGATGCCCTCACACTGCTGGAGGGAGGCGAGTTGTGCCAGGGGGTCCCAGTGGGTCCCGTGGTGTTACCTTGTTCTGTGCACAGTGTCTGTGTAGGAGAACTTTCACCCACCAAAACTACAATAATTAATAATTAAAAATAAGCCCCACAGTCTGGGGACCTCTGTATGCTCAGCCTAGAGTCGCTCCCATGAAGGGGAACGTGAGCAGAGGTTTTGCAAGAGCCTGTGTCAGAAAGCGAAATCCTCTGGTGTTCTGAGGTTAAAAACATCCACTTCAGTTCCCCTCGCTGCGATTTGGATTTATTTCTCCCATCTCTCTCCCTCTGCCTGTGCTCTTTGCTGCTGCAAGGGCAGTGCCTGGCTCGGGGCTCTCCCAGACCAGCATGCTGTGCTAGGAGGGATTTTGGAGCTGCTGTGCTGCAGGTGTGTCAGAAAACAGGCATCCCTCCTCATTTTTGGGTGGAGGAGCGAGGAATGGGTGGAATTTGATCTTCCTGAGAGCAGAAGGAGCCAAGGATTGCAGCTGGGGAGAAGCAAGGTAGGAGGCTTTTGAGCATAGCCCTGGCCATGACTGCAGCTCGTGGGGCAGAGGAGGGATGCTCCGTGACCCCCTCTGGCTCCCACCGGTGTCCTCTCCCCCCCAGAGCAGGATTTTCCAGCTGTGCTGACCAGCTGCACAGAAACCCTGCCAAGATCTCCCAGGATGCTGGTTGGAAACATCAAGGAAGCTCCTTGTGCCTGCAGGGCTTTGCAAGGAGGCAGAAATTGGTGTGTTTGCAGCCCTGGGCTCCCCAAACCCACCCCAAAATGCTGCCCTGGAGCCAACCCCAGTGCCCACATCCACGGCCTCTGAAACCCTGGAGAAGGCACATTCCCTCCTGGATGCCTTATCAAGGCAGAGCCTGCTTGCAGAGGCACAGGGAGGATGGGATGAGCAGGATTCAGCTTGTCCATGGCCATTTGTCGGCCAAAAGTGCTCACTTGGCCTCTCCTGGGCCCTGGGGAGCCGGTAATTTGCTTTTGGCCGTGGCTCCAAACCCTTGGCCAAGCCATGCAGGTGGATCTCTGCTCTCCCCGGGTCCCTCTGAAACCCAAGCAGTGCCTGGGATGGGTATAAATAGACACCAGATGGTGGAACAAGTGAATTTGACCTTTTAATCTGCACTAAAGGGCTGTTTGTTCGGTTCGCCTTCCATCCTCCAGCCACGGGGAAGGTGGACGGATGTTTTCCAAGTCCCTGCTGGAAGAGTTGCTTGGCTGGATGGAGCCCTGAGGACGTGAGGGGCAGTGGCCCAGGGGGTTTGTGGTGGGAACTGAGAGCAACCAGGTGAAAACCTACTGGGGTGGAGAGAAACCTGCAGGAGGTTAGGAAAAGGTACAGCTGGATTTATTCCCTTGGAAATGAGGGGTGGTGCCAAGATGTTCAGCTCTTCTAGATCTTCAGGGAGGTCATTTTTGTGATGTTTTTAGGAAGCATCCCCACGAGGTAAAGAATTTCCCCGGCCCTCCTGGAGGAGCCACTCGTGGGGATCTCGCCCGGGTTTCTTGCCTCGCTGGTGACTTTTCCGTGACATTTGTTGCGTGTTTTGGGCTGGGATGTGAGTCATGTCGGGGAGATCTGGCCAGTTTAAATAAACCAGTCTATTCCCTGCTCCCTCCAGCCTCCCTGGGGCCTGCCCTCGGATAATGAGCCGGGGAGGACTCGGGCTACATCGGGCTGAAACAAAACAGCTGTTTACGCGGAGCCGCCAGTGACGGGATAAAATGTGGCAGCATCATTGAAAATAGCCACGAGTGCCCCGGGCAAGCAGCAAACACGCTGTGCCTCCCTCGACACGTCCCTCGTTTGCTGAGAAAGTGGCCTTTTGTGTCTGGGCAAGTGGCACTGTGCCCGTGTGGTGATGGGCGAGCACCCAGAGCCAGCTCTGCTCCGGGAACGCGTGCTGGGTGAAGCTCGGCCATCAGAGAGAGCTCCCTTCGAGCCCTTCCACTTGAATCAGGGTGTAATTCGTCTGGGGAGGAGAAGAAGCCACTTTCTCTTTCCCAACCCTGCATTGTGTAATCGCTGCATTCTTCTCTCCTGACTCGGGGCCGCGAGGGGTGCCAAGCAGAGGAGGAATTTCGATGCTGCGATAAGATGTTTACATCAGCCTAAACATCGCTGGCGCGGCTGACATATGAAGTCATCTCTGGTGACCCCCCATCGCCGGGCAGGGCATGCAAAGAGTTGGCTCTCAGAGGGTTTTGGTCCCAGCTGGTCACTGGGGACGTCTGGGTCGAGCCCTGTGACCAGCACGGATGGTTTTGCACCAGTGAAATGTTGTCCGTGAGGTGTTTCCCACCCCAGGGTGCCAAGGGTGGGTTAAAGGTTTGGGAATGTGAAAGGAACTCTCCAGAAGGCAGGTTTTCCATGTGGAATTTCTTCCCGAGGGATTGCTGGGTGCAAAGGGGTTGTGGCAGGTGGAGAAGGGGATGGGAAGGGATGGGATGATCCTGCCCATCCTTCCTGTCTCAAGCATCACTTTAGAACGGCAGCACTGAGTCCCACCAACCCATGGTCTGGACGTAGTGGGCTTCATAAATGAGGTTGATTTCTCCTCTCTGAGCTGGAAACAGAGCCCCACAGCAAAGGTTTTACCCTCTCCTTCCCCGCAGAACCACATCCTGACCCTGATGTCCATGGCTGCTCACATCTACAAGCACCCCAGCCTGAAGAACCCCATCAACCTGGTGGTGGTGAAGGTGCTGGTGGTGGAGGAGGAGGCAGCGGGGCCAGAGGTGTCGGACAACGGGGGGCTCACCCTGAGGAACTTCTGCAGCTGGCAGCAAAGGTTCAACCCACCCAGCGACCGGCACCCCGAGCACTACGACACGGCCATCCTGCTCACCAGACAGGTCAGCATCCCTGGGGAAGGAGCCAGGGAGAAGGGTCATGGGGTAACTGGAGGGGAGAGTAGGGTTGACCATGGAGGGAGGGAAAGGGGTTGACCGTGGAGAGAGAGAAAGGGGTTGACCACAGAGGGAAAGAAGAGGGTTGGTCATGGAGGAAGAGAAAGGGGTTGACCATGGAGGGAGAGAAGTAGATTGACCATGGAGGGAGGGAAAGGGGTTGATAATGAAGGGAGAGAAGAGGGTCGATCATGGAGGGAGAGAAGAGGGTGATCATGGAGGTTGATGCAGCAAAGCAGTTGCAGGTGGGTGGTTTCATTTGGGGTGCAGACCACCAGTGGGTTGCCCACAGAGATATTGGGGCAGAACGTGGGACCCCCTCACCCTGCCTGACCCCCTCACCCTGCCTGACCCCCTGGGTCCTGCTCACAAACAGGACTTCTGTGGCCACCAAAGCTGCGACACGCTGGGAGTGGCAGATATCGGCACCATGTGCGACCGCAACAAGAGCTGCTCGGTGATCGAGGACGAGGGCCTGCAGGCAGCCTACACCCTGGCCCACGAACTGGGTAACACATCCCTTCCCAACTGGGGGACCTGCTTTTGCCAGCCCAGCACCATCATCTCCCAGCTGGGGGCCACCCACCAAACCTTGGGGGGCTTCTGGCACTGGAGGAGCTGGTTTGCAGCAGCAGAAACACTGAGAAGTGCCCAAACTTGTGTAAATTGGTGCATTTCCACCAGCTCAGGAAGAACTCCCCATCCCTGGGAGTGTCCAAGGCCAGGTTGGACAGGGCTTGGAGCAACCTGGGCTAGTGGAAGGTGCCCCTGCCCATGGCAGTGGTTGGAATGAGATGATCTCAGTGTTTTCCAGCCCAAACCAGTTTGGGCTTGTGTGAATTCGTGCTGCTCTGTCCTGCACACAACGGGCTGTCCAGTGAGGTGGAGCAAGCAGGGTTTTGTTCCTTCTGATTTATGGAAGCAAATGGCTTTTGCAGCAGCAGGAGCTGTTTGATGCCTTAGTGATGCTCCCAGCTGTCCATGCACTCGCTGTAGAGCAGGAGCTGGGCTGGGGGTGCAGCTCTCTGATTTGGGGGTGCAGCTCTCTGATCTTGGGAGTACAGGTCTCTGATTTGGGGGTTCAGTTCTGATTCTGGAGGTGCAGCTCTCTGATTTGGGGTGCAGCTCTCTGATTTTGGTGCAGCTCTCTGATTTTGGATGGGGTGCAGCTCTCTGANAGGGTCGATCATGGAGGGAGAGAAGAGGGTGATCATGGAGGTTGATGCAGCAAAGCAGTTGCAGGTGGGTGGTTTCATTTGGGGTGCAGACCACCAGTGGGTTGCCCACAGAGATATTGGGGCAGAACGTGGGACCCCCTCACCCTGCCTGACCCCCTCACCCTGCCTGACCCCCTGGGTCCTGCTCACAAACAGGACTTCTGTGGCCACCAAAGCTGCGACACGCTGGGAGTGGCAGATATCGGCACCATGTGCGACCGCAACAAGAGCTGCTCGGTGATCGAGGACGAGGGCCTGCAGGCAGCCTACACCCTGGCCCACGAACTGGGTAACACATCCCTTCCCAACTGGGGGACCTGCTTTTGCCAGCCCAGCACCATCATCTCCCAGCTGGGGGCCACCCACCAAACCTTGGGGGGCTTCTGGCACTGGAGGAGCTGGTTTGCAGCAGCAGAAACACTGAGAAGTGCCCAAACTTGTGTAAATTGGTGCATTTCCACCAGCTCAGGAAGAACTCCCCATCCCTGGGAGTGTCCAAGGCCAGGTTGGACAGGGCTTGGAGCAACCTGGGCTAGTGGAAGGTGCCCCTGCCCATGGCAGTGGTTGGAATGAGATGATCTCAGTGTTTTCCAGCCCAAACCAGTTTGGGCTTGTGTGAATTCGTGCTGCTCTGTCCTGCACACAACGGGCTGTCCAGTGAGGTGGAGCAAGCAGGGTTTTGTTCCTTCTGATTTATGGAAGCAAATGGCTTTTGCAGCAGCAGGAGCTGTTTGATGCCTTAGTGATGCTCCCAGCTGTCCATGCACTCGCTGTAGAGCAGGAGCTGGGCTGGGGGTGCAGCTCTCTGATTTGGGGGTGCAGCTCTCTGATCTTGGGAGTACAGGTCTCTGATTTGGGGGTTCAGTTCTGATTCTGGAGGTGCAGCTCTCTGATTTGGGGTNATTCGTGAGGTGCAGCTTTGTGATTTGGGGTGCAGCTCTCTGATTTTGGTGCAGCTCTCTGATTTTGGATGGGGTGCAGCTCTCTGATTTGGGGGTTCAGCTCTCTGATTTTGGGGGGTGCAGCTCTCTTGATTTGGGGGTTCAGCTCTCTGATTTTGGTGCAGCTCTCTGATTTGGGGGTTCAGCTCTGATTCTGGGGATGCAGCTCTCATTTTTGGGAGTGCAGCTGATTTTGGAGGGGGTTCAGCTCTCTGATTTGGGGGTGCAGCTCTCTGATTCTGGGGGTACACTTTCTGATTTTGGATGGGGTGCAGCTCTCTGCTTTGGGGGGTTCAACTCTCTGCTTTGGGGGTGCAGCTCTGTGATTTGGGGTGCAGCTCTCTGCTTCGGGGGCTGCCCTCACAGTGCCCCCTGCTCCCCAGGCCACGTGCTCAGCATGCCCCACGACGACTCCAAGAACTGCGAGCGGCTCTTCGGGCCCCTCGGGGAGCACCACATGATGGCTGCTCTCTTCATCCACCTGAACAAGGCCCAGCCCTGGTCCCCCTGCAGTGCCCTGTACCTCACCGAGTTCCTGGATGGAGGGCACGGTAAGGCTCAGCTCCAAACAACCTTGGCATTAATTGTTCGGGCTCTTTGCAGCGCCTGGAAGGGGGTGAAGGGGGAGCCAAACCAGGCTGCAGAGGCTTGGGATGCCCTGCTTGGTGCAATGCAAGCCCTGGTGGGTCCAGCTCCAGCCTGATTGCTGCCCTTTGCCCAGGTGACTGCCTGCTGGATGCGCCAGCCGAGCCCCTGGCATTGCCTGCTGAGCTGCCTGGCCAGAGAGCCCTGTACAGCCTGGACCAGCAGTGCCAGCAGATCTTCGGGAAGGACTTCCAGCACTGCCCCAACACCACGGAGCAGGACATCTGTGCCCAGCTGTGGTGCAGGACGGGCAGTGGGGAGCCCCTGTGCCACACCAAGAACGGCAGCTTGCCCTGGGCTGATGGGACACCCTGCAAAGCCGACGGGCTGTGCTGGGATGGGCGCTGTGTGCCACAGGATGCCCTCAAACCCCAGGTAAAGGGGCACTGGGGAACGATGGGGCTGGAGCTTGACCCTTTGGGATTCCCAAACCTCTGAGCCCAGCCCTGCCACCTCCTTGGCTGGCTTTGGGCTTGGCTGATTTATTTCTGGATGTCTCTCCTTCATTAATCTTTATCACTGACAAGTCCAGCTCATAAAGTCTTGGGTCTGACCCAGAGCAAGCAGTGCAGCTCTGCAGTGAAATCAGCACTTTTTGCCCTGCTGGGGGAATTAGCAGCGATTCCAGAGTCAGCCAGCACCCTACTTAAAGCCCAGTTTAACTTTAAACTGGTTCTGGGGGGCAGTCAGTGTACTCCATGTGAAGCATGTGCTGGGTGAGGGCTGGGGGCAGATTCGTGTGTTGTTCCATAGTTTTGCCCACATTGGGAGTGCCCAGCTGGGCATGGAGGAGCTCGGGGTGGATCCCTGAGCTGTTCCTGTCCCCCTGCAGCCAGCAGTGGATGGTGGCTGGGGGCCCTGGAGCCCCTGGGGGTCCTGCTCGAGGAGCTGTGGAGGAGGCGTCCAGTTCTCGCACCGTCACTGCGACAGCCCCGAGCCCCGGCACGGCGGCACCTACTGCGAGGGCCAGAGGACCAAGTACCAGTCCTGCCACACCCAGGAGTGCCCGCTGGATGGTAAGGATGGCAGTGCCCAGGGATGCCCAAGCCTCCCGCTCCTGCCCCCCCAGAATCCATCACTGCCTTGAATATTCATATTTCATATTCAGCCCTTCTGCTGGGGGTCACTGACTGCAGCATCCACCCTGGGACACATGGGAAGGGATCCCAGGGCCAAGGGCACCAGTGCCAAAGCCTTCTGGGTGCTGTCCTGGATGCTCCAGGGATGGGCTCTGGCTGGATTTGCAGGGAAATGCTTTGCTGGCATGGGAATGTCCTTTGTGTCCTCCACTGAGATTGTTTCTGCAGCGTAGTGGTGGCTGCAAAGAGGTGGTGACCCTCTCTGGCTGGGTGGAAGGTGTATGGGAAACCTCCTGCATGCTCACCACGTGCTCCTCAGCTCGCTCCCACATCCCTGTGGTGGCCCAGGACAGCAGGTCCTGCTGGGTGGAAGGTGCATGGGATCCCCTCTCCACGCTCACCACGTGCCCCTCATCTCACTCTCACATCCCTGGGGTCCTGCTGGCTGCCCCCAGTTTTGAGCCACACCTCTCCTTCCCTTGCAGGGAAAAGCTTTCGGGAGCAGCAGTGTGAGAAGTACAACAGCTACAACTTCACGGATCTGGAAGGGAACCGCCTGGAGTGGGTGCCCAAGTACGCCGGGGTGTCCCCCCGTGACCGCTGCAAGCTCTTCTGCCGAGCCCGGGGCAGGAGCGAGTTCAAAGTCTTTGAGGCCAAAGTAAGACCCCTGGTGATGGGAACCACCCCCGTTCATCCCATTCCAGAACTTCTCCCCTGATTGCTGCTCTGCATCCCCTTCTCCAAGGTGATTGATGGGACGCTGTGTGGCCCGGAGACCCTCTCCATCTGTGTCCACGGGCAGTGCATCAAGGCTGGCTGTGACCACGTCGTGGGCTCCTCCAAGAAGCTGGACAAGTGTGGGGTGTGTGGTGGCAACGGCTCCACTTGCAGGAAAATCTCTGGCTCGCTGAACAGATCCAAGTAAGGCTCAGGGACAAGGATCCTGCAGGGATGGGCTGGGGGAGGAAAACCAGCATCCCCACCTTCTCCTTTCTGGCTGAGGTGCTAGGCTAGAGATATTAGGACTCTGTGCCAGCCCCCTCAGCTGGGTGGCATTGCCAGAGCCCGGGCTCCTCCCCAGACTCCAAGGCTCACACTCAGTTTGTTCCAGGGCAGCTTTCCCCAAGCCAAGCTGATTTTATTTCCTAAAGTAATAACTAATGCCACTGCAAATAAATGTGCTGCCCCGAGGAGCTGACTGTGCACGTTTCACCCCAGCACAGGGAGCTGGGCACATCCTCGAGGGCTGGTGTGTGATATAAATAGTTCCAGAACTTCCCCCTGGGCCTGGGGGAGAACTGGAGTCCTGAGACATGGGCATTGAGGCAGCCACTGCCCTCGCCCGACGTCCCCGTGGCTTTGCCAAAGAGCAGAAGTTCAGGCTGTTGCTGGAAGGATCATAACAAGAGCCCAACACATCCAATTCCATGTGGAGAGGTGACTCACGCAGGCAAATTGGATTTCCTAAATGGTTTCCTTCCAGGGAACCAGCTGAAATGGGGCTTCCACTCTCCTAGGACTTGTTTGCGGCTGACTAAAGGGAGATTAGCCCAGGAGCCACGGCCAAGAAGAGATCCCGTTAAGATCAGGGTGATGGAGAGTGCACTTTGGCTCAAAGGCTCTTTTCCAAAATGCTCTGCAGCCAATCACTGACTGCAGCAGCCACGCTGGGGACACATGGGAGGGGATCCTGCCAGCCCCAGGGCCGAGGGCACCGCTGCCAAAGCCCTCTGGGTGCTGTCCCAGGAGCTCCAGGGATGGGCACTGGCTGGGTTTGCAGCGTGGGAATGTCCTTGTGTCCTCCAGTGGGATTGTTCTTGTAGGGTAGTGCTGCAAAGCCCTTCCAAAGATGGTGAGGGTGCAGAGGCTCCCTCCTATTCTGCTCTTCTCTATTGATACCTATATTATCTCTGTCGATATCTATATAATTTCTATTGATATCTACATTATCTCTATCAAAATCTATATTATCTCTATAGATATCTATATTATCTCTATCGATATCTATATTGTCTCAATAGCTATACTATCTCTATAGATATCTATATTATCTCTATCAATATCTATATAATTTCTATTGATATCTACATTATCTCTATCGAAATCTATCTCTATTGATATCTATATTATCTCTATTGATACCTATATTATTTCTATCAATATCTATATTATCTCTATAGATATCTATACTATTTCTATCGATATTTATATTGTCTTTATCAATATCTATATTATCTCTATAGATATCTATATTATTTCTATCAATATATTATCTCTATTGCTATCTATATTATTTCTATGGATATCTATATTATCCCTATCAATATCTATATTATTTCTATTGATATCTATACTATCAATATCTATATCCTCTATCGATATCTATATTATTTTCAACAATATCTCTATATTACTTCTATCAACACCTCTCTCCTCTCTGTCTGTAGCTGATACGTTCAGCACCACCAGTGCCAGCCTTTTGGCCCCAAACCCCTCACTCTCTCCAAGGGAAGGCAGAGAGGGCAGTCCCCCCCTCACCCCCTCAAAGCTCACCAGGCTTTGTTTGATTCCCCCGCTCATTTTCCCCTCCCATTCAGCGACATCCCCCAGCTGGGCTCACATCTGGCACATCTGCAGCGCCTCCAGCTGTGGAGCATTCCCAGTTCAGAGCCACGATCCCAAGGGCTATTCCCTCCATGGGCCTTCCCTTAGGAAGTCTTGGCAGCTAACAGTGTCCCTCTGGCCCACACAGGTACGGCTACAATGACATCGTCACCATCCCGGCCGGGGCCACCAACATCGACATCAAGCAGCGCAGCCACCGCGGGGTGCGGCACGACGGCAACTACCTGGCCCTGAGGACCCTCGAGGGCAAGTACCTGCTCAACGGGGACTTTGCCATCTCGGCCATGGAGCAGGACATCCTCATCAAGGGCACCATCCTCAAATACAGCGGCTCCATGACGACCCTGGAGAGGCTGCAGAGCTTCCGACAGCTCCCGGAGCCGCTGACGGTGCAGCTGCTGACCATCGCCAGCGAGCTCTTCCCGCCCAAGGTCAAGTACACCTTCTTCCTCCCCAAGGACGTCCCTTTCAGCAAGCAGAAGGGCAAGGAGAAGAAGTCGGCCAACGTCATCCGCCCCATGCTGAACTCCCAGTGGGTGCTGGGCGACTGGTCCGAGTGCTCCAAGACGTGCGGCTCCGGCTGGCAGCGGCGCAGCGTGGATTGCCGGGACGTGGAGGGTCAGGCCTCCTCCTCCTGCGACAAATCCCTCAAACCCGAGGACATCAAGCCCTGTGGAGACGTGCCGTGCCCTCTGTGGCGCCTGGGCCCCTGGTCCCCCTGCTCCCAAACGTGCGGCGAGGGCGTGCGGACGCGCAACGCCTCCTGCATCGATTACACCGGCACCATCACCAGCCCTGAGAAATGCAGCTCCCCGGGGCCACCTCCAGCCACGGCCCCCTGTGTCCTGAGGCAGTGCTGAGCCATGCTGGAGTTCTTGGAGCCAAGGATGCCATGGGATCCCACCAAAGCACCAAGGGTGCCGTGGGCTTGCTGGCCAGACACCCACCCGCTCCCCGGTGCTTCATCCCCAGCCCATCGATGTCTACCTCAGAGGGGGGAACAACGGCGGCAGAACGGGGAGGAATCGCTTCTTTTCCTGTCTTTCTTCCTTTCTCTCTGGCTGGCTGCTCGCAGGGGAGTTGTCATTTAAAGGGAAAAATAAGTTTGCGAAGAGCCGTCGCTGAACGCGGGCGCAGATTCCCTTTGGGAGGTTCGCCGGGGTTTGGCACTGGAATAAAACACAGAACCCGGGTTTGCCATCACCCCGTCCCAGCTGCAGGTCAAGGAGCTCCAGGGTGGGTGGCTCTGCTGAGAAAATTGGGCTCCCTGTGCAAAAAGGCCTGGGCTGGGTCGCTGTCCCCTCCCTGCAGCAGCAGCGTGGGTGTCCTTGGGCATGAGGAGTGTTTTATCAGCTGTGGGTTAACTTGGGAGAGAAGTTCCTTGTTTGGATGGGAGCAGGGACAGGCTGAGGAGCAGATCCTGGCCTGAGTTAGGCAGGACAACAGGTGGGGTGGTCACGGTGGTTTCTGCTGCATTTATGACCCACAAACTGACAAACCTCTGTCTCCAAACACCCTCAACATCTGCAGGGTTGTTCCTAGAGCTGCTACCCCACGTCCCCCTTTCCCCAGCTTGAAAACCAAAGCTTAATTACACCTGATCTGCCTGACGGGGCTGCCATGAGGACTAATTAGTTCCTAATTGTGCAGTGCTCTGACTGTGAAATGCCCCTTGGGATATCCCATTCCCCCTCCGGAATGGACACTCCGGTGTGCCAGGGTTTCCCCTCCCGTCCTTTGCCTTCAGGCCCCTCCAGGCTCATTTTCTCAGCCCTGCTTTAATTTTGGAGTTAATTTGCTAAGCTGGGATGAGCCCAGGACCTGTAGGTGATGCCAGGGGTGGCCAGTGCCACCCTCCACCTCTGCTCCCAGGACACTGAAATTGCTCAGATCTGGTGCCAGCTCCAGCCTTGCCTGGGCACTTCTCAGTCCAAAACCCAGCCTGGCAAGGCTGGAGCTCTTCTTTCCCAGCAGGAAAGCAGCCAGCCCCCTCTCCCCAGCCTGGCTGCTGCCTGACCCTGAACTTTGCCCTTTCCAAAGCGATTCCTGGCCGTGTTCTGGCAGAAACCAGTGCCTGGGGAGCAGGGCTGGAATTTGGGAAGGTTTTGCTATCAGTGGATGAGCAATTCAGTCTCTCCAGGCTCCTCTTTCGTACCCTGCCTTGGCTTCCCTTTTGGCAGCAAAATGTTGAATTTCCAGCAGGATCTGCCTTTTTCTCACAGGAAGGGGAGGGAGGGCTGGAATTTTCCATGTCTGAGCCGCCCCATTCATAATTACAGAGCGAATCCTTTTCCTTGTCCCTTCTGCCTGAGCTGGGTGAGACCCTTTCCTCACTGGCCAGGAGGGTTTGGGATGGGATGGGAT
>WBMV01008954.1:0-45670 GCA_013396655.1 Campylorhamphus procurvoides | reverse complement strand
CCCTTTCCCTTTCCCTTTCCCTTTCCCTTTCCCTTTCCCTTTCCCTTTCCCTTCTTTCCTTTTTCTTCCCTATACATCTTCAGTTCCACTATGGAAAATAAAGTATTAGAGCCACAGAGATGCTCCAAGGGTGGAGCCAGGATGGGAGAGCTGGGAAAGAGAAGGCTCTGGGAGACCTGAGAGCCCCTTCCAGTGCCTAAAGGGGCTCCAGGAGAGCTGGAGAGGGAATTACCAGGGTTAGATGGGGGATTAGGAAGGAATTCTTGGCTGGAAGGGTGGGAAGGGGCTGGAATGGATTTCCTAGAGAAGCTGTGGCTGCCCCTGGATCCCTGGAAGTGTCCAAGGCCAGGTTGGATGGAGCTTGGAACACCCTGGGCTGGTGGGAGGTGTCCCTGCCCATGGCAGGGGTGGCACTGGATGGGCTTTGAGGTCCCTTCCCACCCAAACCATTCCATGATTTGATGAGTCTGTGTTTGTATGAAGTTCAAACACTCCCCAACCTGGCGTGGAGAGCCTTTGCCTGCTCTTTGTGGCTCAGCATCCAAACTGCTCTGAGGTCATCAATTGCCAAAATTTGGGCTCAGGAGATTCAAACTCCCTGTGATCTTCCCTTGAAACCCATCTGGGAGGGTGTTCCCAGCATCAGAACCTGCCTGGAAATTGCACAGACACAGACACAAGTTCAATCACAGATTTTCTTCTTATGGTGTGTTGCTAAAGAACAATTCTGGCTGAATCTGAATTCTTGAATCAGAAAACCCCAAGAGTAAGGGAATTTTCATTTACAGTACAGGAGTGTATAAGATGTATTTATTATTTTTTATTTCATTTCATGGAGATCCCTTAAAATTATCTCTCTGGATCTCAGTGCTCACATCTGAACCTCACCAAAATTTGATTAAAGGGCATGGAATAATGTGATTTTCACACATTGATTATGACCTGGGGTTTCTCTTTTGCATTTTAACTTTATAGTGGGTGAAACTCCACCCCAGGTTGGGACCTGCCTCGAGTCTGGAGTTTGGAGTTGGATCTAAGGGGAAACCTACAGCCTGACCAGGGTCAGCTGCTTCAGATGGGCTTACCCAGGTTGGAATTAAAAATATAGACATTTAAAAAGGTGTTTACTCTTTATTGCAGCCACAAATCCCAGTTATTTGAAAGGTAAAGCCTGTTATTGTGTGTTCTTTCTTCTGGTCTCTGTCTCGTGTGCAATTCCAGCATATTATGGAACAGTTTCCTAGGGAATCCAGTCTTCCCAGCCTGCCCTGCTGCCATGTATGCACATACATTTCTGGAGACTGGCCCTGTGCTAACATTGGGATGAGCTCCTTTTTCCTCTCAGGTTTGTTTCCTACCCAGTTCATCTCCAAAGCTCTGGGTTTTTTCCATTAAAGCCCTGCATGGATTAATGTTTCACTCCTCCTCATCTCTCAACATCAATGTGGCACTCACCACAATTCCTTCAAAATACCATCCTGCTCTGCCTGGTCCATAAAAGAGAAGGGGTCCAGATCCCAGGGAAGTTGGTGGGAAATTTGTAATCCAGGGGAAGCAAGACCAGGGAGTTCTCTGACAAAAAGAAGAGCTTACTCTCTTTATGAGTAAAGCAAGTCCCTGGTTTAATATCTATCTATCTATCTATCTATCTATCTATCTATCTATCTATCTCTATCTATATACATATCTATCTCTATCTATCTATCTATCTATCTATCTATCTATCTATCTATCTATCTATCTATCTATCTCTATCTATATACATATCTATCTCTATCTATCTATCTATCTATCTATCTATCTATCTATCTATCTATCTATCTATCTATCTATCTCCCTCTCTCTCTATATATATATATATGATATATATATAGCAGCTGTGAAAACAATACAAAGGACAATGACACTTGGTAATGATCTTTTTCATCTTCTTGAAGTCCCTGCCACAGTTTATGGACAGGATAGAAAGGTCCTGTTGTGCTCCCAGGGGAGATGGGAAGGGGCAGAACTGCTGCAGGTGCCTCTCCCCAGCCCCTCCACTGTGTAAAAAGGAACATTCCCATTTTGAAGGCTTGAAGATGTGCCAAAACTGGAGCTGAAACGCTGATTTTCTTGCCTAGGGGAGGAATGCTTGCCCATACTCCATTCCTGCCTGCAATGGATGGTTATTATGTCAAGCTAAGCAGTGTTGGCAGGAACTCCCTTGCATACAAATGGCAGGGGTTTGTGCCTTCAGAGAGCCAGGATTCAGACCAGGGCAGAGCAAGACGTTCAACTTATATCTGTGACCTCCTTGGAGCAGATAAAATTTTGGCATCTCCTCTTCCCTCCCTTTCAGGTCTGGCAATCTGCCCCAGGTTCTTTATGCTTTTTTTTGCCCATTGCAAGAAACCCCAAATGTGTGAAGGCATTGCTGAAAGGGATTTCTGCAGTTGTCACTTTCTGCCCTTCAGCTATTCCAGTGCAGAGGAGGGAGAGAAGGTTTAGACTGGGATTTTGGGAAGGAATTCCTGGCACAGGGTGCCCAGAGAAGCTGTGGCTGCCCCTGGATCCCTGGAAGTGTCCAAGGCCAGGCTGGATGAGGCTTGGAGCATCCTGGGCTGGTGGGAGGTGTCCCTGCCCATGGCAGGGGTGGCACTGGGTGGGCTTTGAGGTCCCTTCCAACCCAAACCATTCCATGATTTGGTGATGTTATGGAATAAGCAGCTCTCTCTCAACACTGGGCAACAGTGGAAGGGAAAGGGGAATAAGCAATGCTAATTAATAAGTAAAAGAATTATGATAATTTTTGTGTGTCATACCCTTCTAGTTGGCTTTTGACATAATCCCAGTGGTGTGATGCAGATGTTTGTCATGGTCCCCTCCTATGCACCTTGGGTTTTTGGGGTAACTTCATTAAGCAATGCTCATTTGTTCTAAAAGGTTACCTTTGTTTATAATATTTTTCCTCAGATTGTATTTTGAAGTTCGATGGGATTTGCTCCTGATCTCTGTGTGGTTAGCTGGCTTTTCAATAAAAATCCACATGCCCTAATGAGTGAGTGAGATCAAGTTTGACAGGAATGGAACTCTGGTGGTGTCATTCCCCTGGGACAGTGGAAGGTGTCCCTCTCCCTGTCCATGGCAAGGGCTGGAATGAGATGAGCTTTGAGTCCCTCCCAACCCAAACCACTCTGTGATTCTGTGGCATTTCACTGAATTATTTATTGATGTCAGTGCAAACAGACACAGGTCAAAGGTTTAAATATTTTCCTAATCCCAGCATGAAAGTGAAGGGAATTCAGGGCTTAGTGGAGAGAGAGCTCATTGAATTCCCAGGGGCAGTAACACATGGAGAGTGTTCCATGCAAGGAGCAGCAGCATCCAGAAATATTTACGAGGCTAATAAATGGCAGAATTAGCTTGCTGTGCCCTCCTTCTAACTCAGCTGGGCACCTGGTGGGAAGAGGGGTGACATTGCCAGGCAGGACAGCCACAGTGACTCCCAGTGCCTGTGACATCCAAGGAATTGCTCCCTGCTCTTTCCAGCTGAGGGAAGGAGCAGGAAGGGATTTGAGAGGGGCTTTGTGGAGATGAGGAGCTTGAGCTGAGCTGCTGGAGGGATGCTCGGGGTCTCATCGTGGTGTCTGAGCTGCCCTCCCTCCCCCTGGCAAAGGGCACTGCCAAAGCCCTCTCAGCCTGCACAGCAAAAGGGCACAGAGGAGTCATTTGCCAGCCTTGGGGGAAGTTTTCACCCCAGGATATGGATATATTGAAGCCACAGAAAGGGTAAAGCCTTTGGTTTAGGCTTTCAATAAGAGAGCTTGGCTAACAGAGGCCAAATGAAAGGAGAATAAAGAGAAACTCTCACCTTCTGCCCATAAAATGACCTTGTTTCCTGCCCCCAGCAGACTGAAAATGATGATTGATAATTTGCAAACCTGCTGTCTGTTTGGGAAGTTGTGGGTTTATGCAGCAATGCTGGATTTGATAATGGCTTTAACCCCAACTTAATTTGCAGCCTTGTGGAAGTGGAATCTGGGAGAGGAAAAGGGTGCCCTGAGGTTTCCCTACAGGGGATCCAGAGAGTGGATCCCTCCAGTGGCTTTTCTTGGCAGGCTTGGACTTGGAATGGGTGGGGTGTCTGAAGTGCCCTGCTCCCTGTCCCTGTGGGGTCTGTGGAACCCCGGGATGTGCTCACACCTCCCAAACCACAAACATGCTGATTTTGGTGCCCGAAGCACTAATTGGAAGTTAAAGCATCCTCAGCTGAGAAGCTGGAGGGATAATTCTGATAATTCTTTTAGCCCTGAGTCCTGGGCCTGGGAAAAGGCTGGAAAGCAGCAGGAATTGTGGCTGGTGCAAAGACAAGCCCAGGGAAGGGCTGGCATGGCCAGGCCAGAGGGAGCTGTGATGCAGCACATGCCTCAGTAGGCAGCAGGTATTTGAAATTTTATCTGCCCTTTGAAACTATATCTTTGATTTATCCTGAAATGAAAAGAGAATGTCCCCTTCCAAAGCCATTGACTTTTACATTATCCACAGGTCGAGATTGCCTCTCTGGTGATCAGTTCCCTTGGGGGGCAGAGAATCTCAAAGAGAAATTTGAGATTAATGTGGAGGAGGGTTGTCACTTCTGTTATTTGGGGGAATTTTAGACTTGATTTCCACGGAAGATGAAGAAAAAAGCTTTTCACTCTTGGTTAACCTTTGTTTGGGGGTGATTTTAACAAGGTGTCTTGGTTTGCATCGTTTCTCACTCTGTTCTTTTTGTTTTGCTCTTGGCAAATATTTTCTCATCCTCTCTGCCTTTTGTCCTTGTTCATTTCAGTTCTGTTTTTTAGATTTGTTTGTCAGACAAAGAGAAAATTGTGCCAGCCTGTTCACAGAGCTGGAGTTCCTCAGGAACACGAAGGTGAGGATTCTGAAGGCTCCTTTCTCCTGAGTCTGCTCCCATGGATTTGAATTGAAGCCCATGGCTAATCAGCTTATAGCATATATATTTGGCATTTATATGCCTATTCCTGGTATTAAGCTTTATTTCTAGGTATCTGTGGATTATTTTTAATTCGTTTATAATTACACACCTTGCTGTAAGATGGAACCCACTTGCCCGTGTTAAGAGCACAAGAAGAGGTGGAACTTGCAGTCAGAGCCATTGGAAGGCAATTGGTTTTATGATTACTGTGCTCTTCACACTCATCTGCCTCAAATTGGAGCGGAGCCACTGGAATTTATCTGCTGTATCGAGGCAATCAAATGCCAAGGAGTGGTAGGCACTGAGGATGGATTGCTTTGGATCTCACTCTCATTGCTTGTCTTTAGAAAGAGAGGGACACATTCAATGCAAGGAGGGACAATTCAGCTTTTAATTGATACTTTCAGAATGCTATTAGTAACTTTGCTTTTAAGTTCTTTCCTTAATTAAATATTATAGCTGTAGGTTGGACACGGAAAGGCACGAATGCAAGCAGTGTATGATGGAGTCTGACAAAGAAAAGGATTTTCTAACTCTGGCAGCAAAAGGAAAATGCAGAGCTCTTGCCCAGATCTCTGGATTTTAATGCTGAGACTCTGACATGATCCAAAGCAGGTAATTTCTTTCAATCAGTAAAGCATTATCACTAAGAGGACAAGAAACAAAGCAAGTTGTTAAAGGACAATAAGCTACTAGCCCACATAAATTGATTTTTACTCGTGAGTGTATCATTTAAATCAAGTAATCAGTTCAGGCTCTATATTTTTGAACAAGTGAGTGTTTTCTTGTGTGAGTACTGTAAGTGTGCCCTTCAGTATGGAATGAACTTTAAAATGTGCATATTTGATCTTACATGATACTTGTCTTGACTGTACAGATATAATTCAGAACCTTCTCTACATGTATCATAAAGCTGGATTATGGCAGAACATGCTTTACTGACAGACTACATAATAATTCATGGCAGTGGGAAGGTGAGAGATAATGAGCATTTCTCCAAGGTCTAAATCCCCTGCATCCCTATCCTTTGACTCTCAAAGTCAGCTTGTAGGAGTCAAAACTCACCACTTGTAAAATGAAACGTTTCTATTCCTCAAATGGCAGAAAATGGAGTTGTGAAAATTGATTTCTTTCTGCTGAGGTTATGGAGACTGCTGGTAATATCTGTCCTGTTCACTCATCATCCTTAAAATGGGAGCTTTGAGTGGCAAAGGGCAAATTACCCTTTGTTTTGCTGTGCTGGGTAGAGTGAGCTCCAGCAATTCCCTGTTTCCCAAGGGCTCAGTGGGATGGGAAGGGGATCCTGGAGTGGGGACACCCCTCAGGGGAGTCCTTGAGGCTGAGAGGGGTTTGCCCAAGTCCTGGGGGTGGGTGAGTGACATCAATCTCTGCTTAATGATTGTTTTTCTGGCTTTAATATCATTGCTGCCAGAAATAGTGCACTGCACTCATAGTTAGAGCTGCCTGCACTGTGGAGGAAATAATTCTGATTAAGATCTCTAAGTCTAATCATCATCATCATCAATTCAAAGAAACCATTTATTTGATTCATATATTTGGTTTTCCATCCTTAATCCTGTGGGGAAAATTTGCATAAAGTTTAAATTACACCTGTAGACTCTTAGGCAAGTGTGGAACCAGGGTTGGATCCAGCTGCACCCAGACTCCTGTGAGTGGGATTTTGGGAAGCAAGAGCCATTCACTTCAGAGTTGGACTCGAGGATCTTCCTGGTCCCTTCCATCTTAGAATATTCTGTGATTCTCCCCCTCCTTCTCAACAGGAGGGTCCCCCTGAGAAACCTTTGTCTGAAGCTCCCATTCTGCAGATTCATTTGTATTTCTACTGTAGGACTTTTCTGTAGCCCTAATTTGCAACTCTCCTGAGGAGTCTGGCCAGGAACGATCCCATGGCCATGGCATCACTCAGCTCTCTTCTTTGGGGTTGGGTTCTCAGCTCTCTGGGAGGAACCCAAGGTGGGAAGGTCAATGCTGACTTGGGGAAGTCCTGGGGATGTTTCCCTTCTCCTGGGTCCCTGCACATCTGCAGGAAGCCTTGCAGAGGCCAATGTGCTGTGAGGTGCCCCCTGGGCTGCATGCCTGGCTCCTCAAACACCACTCAGGGCCACCCCAGGAGTGCCCTCCACACTGATATTCCCATTTCACTTCTATTTCATCCCGTTCCCTTCTTCTGATTTAAGTGGAAAGTTCAACTGATAACCAATTTTTCTGTAATGCTGGTTGTATTTTGTCAGTAAGTGGGAACAGCAAAGCCTCTCTGCTTTCACTCAATGGGAAGTGACATTCTGCTGATTAAAATGTATTGCTAATGTGCTTTGATGAATGTTTCAGAGTATGTTGTTGGTTTAGTTTGTTCATTTCTGGATGCTTTCTATTTCTGTTTTATCAATCCTATTTCCCCCAATTGTCTTAGACATAATGTATGATGCTAATAACATGTCAGCTCCCAAAATCAGGAGCATAAAATGATACTTCTGAAAACTGCAGTGAGAGGGGAGAGTGATTTATAACGTTCCTGAAAATATGCAATTACATTTGTTGATTGAGATGCCAGTTACATACATAAAAATAGGGGAAGATGTTTGAATTTCCTGCTCCAAATTATTTAATACGAAGCCATAATTTGTGGATGGAAAGCAGATTTATTATGTAAGCAAGCCCGACTGTGATCAAAAGGACTATGCACTTCTTCCCTCCTCCTTTAAGCTTCCAGCACTCCTTGAGAAGACTTTCATGGAAGTTTTATGGCTGTTCACTCCATTAATCTCTGCTCATTTTCCCCTCTTTATCCAATAATGCCACGGTTCAGCTGCCCCTGCTGAGTGGCTCTTTCAGAGCCCCAGCTCGGGTATTCCACGTGATCATTTTTGGGACCACAGTTTGGAATGGCCCCCACCTTGCCTTGGAATAAAGGACTAAGGGAAGTTCAGCTGCTGGTTAATGTAGAACAATATATGTAGGGTGATGTAAATCCCCCCCCTGGGGGGGATATATGCAGATATTTTGCTCCTTGAGGCCCTTCAGTGTCTGATCCCCTTTAGCCATGGCATTTCCTCTCATCCACGTGTTCCCATTTTCTCCTTGACTGGAATTCCTCCGCAGAGCTCCTGGAAATTCACTCCAGGAGGTTTCTTGGAGGGAAGAATCCTGTGCTGAGCAGGAGTGCTTACATGTGGATCCTGCTTTTCCACCTGGCTCTAACCTGGTCTCCATCTCTGCCAGCTGATTGTTCCTTCCCTGTTTCCTCCTTTACTCCAAATAAGTGTTTGAGATCATTTCCCACCACCTGTATTATTTAAGATGTTACTACAACCCCTGATGTGACCAAATTAGGCCTTTTTGCTTGGTTCCCTCTCCCCATTTTTCCCATTTCTGTTTGCCTTTCACATTTCCCCAAATAGATTAATTTGCCAGTTTTCTTAATCTGATTATTTCTCAGTCTTCCAGATCCCTTAGGAAAATATCAAAGGACAGGAATGATGATCCCCATTGCATTGTCCCTGCAGAAGATGTCAACTTGGCATAGTCCTCCTCCTCCTCCTCCCCTTCTTTTGTTTACATTCAATTACTCAGGTTTTGGATCTGTCCATTCCAATTTGAATTAACATTTCAATTACTCTTTCATGGAAAAAGAGAGGAAGTGCTTCATTAAATTACATGCTTTATTAAAATACCCATCGACATCTATAAGGAAACTTTACAGTGGTTTTACAATGCAAGATACCATAAACAGCCTGGAATTATGTACAATTTTAATCAGGTTGCAATTTAAAATGTCAGATTTTTAATGTCTTCTGTATGAGGGGCTGATAAACTGATCTAAGAGCCAGAAGGCCTCAGGTTTCTTGAGAAAATTTATGTGGTTTTGTAGGGAAATGGAACATTGGGGTCCCTCTGAAATCACAAATCACAGAGCTCTGTGCTTGTCCTGGAACAAAGAGAACAAAAAGATCATCCCTTAATCTGCCCTGAACTCCAAGATCAGGTCCTGCCCTGGGAAACTGGGTCCAGAGCTACACTTTATGTGGGGAAAAACAACCACTAAGGTGCTTCAACCTCGTGGTTTAAGGTTTATCAGCCTTCGTGGCTCAGAGTAACCACTCAGCAAATCAAAAATAAATCAGATTTTCTTCTTTCTTTCCTTTCCCTCACCAGGGATTTTAATTGAAGCATCCTTTTCCTCCTGGCCTCTTTGGCAGCACGGAAGGAGCTGATGGAGCAGTGTCAGCAGCTCTGCTGGGGCAAAGCAGCCTCCTAATCATGGCAGGAAGATATTTTAGAGCAAAGACATAACCCCCCCCTGGTTTTATTAGCTGTTCTCGTGCCTGCTGTAATGAATGCCACCCTGGGAAGTTTGCTTGCAGTTCAGCTCAACACATCTGCTTTTAACCTCCACGACCGAGGAATGTCTCAGAAGCTCAGGCATGGATTAATGCTGAAAAGATGGAGGTGACCTTCTTTTTCCCCTTATTTTTTTCCCCTTTTTATTTTTTTTTATCCCTTTGAAACCCTAGAGCCACGTGGCCTGTGAATATATTAGCTGGAAAGCCATTTCATCAGTGCTCCAAGGCTCAGGTACTCCCAGGTTTGACACAGCTGTAAGATGCTGAGATCTGCTAGGGAAGCATAAAATAGTTATTAAGGTAATAATAAGCTTTATCTTGGATTCAATCTGATTTAATAATTTAATCAATCCACTTAAATTGCACATTACAGGGGCACAGCTGCCTCACCATGGGCTGCAGGAGAACCTCAACATGGAGCAGGTCCTGGCCCTCCTCCTGCACTGCCCTTGGGGTCTGCAGGGCTGGCCCTCTCCCAAAATTCTCCCTCCTCAATCCATTGCTCCAGAGCAAGAAGTTTTAAATACCTTATCCCAGAGGTGCTCCCACTGCCCTGCTGGGCTTGGCCTTGGCCACTGGTGGGTCCATCCTGGAGCAGCTGGGATTGGCTCCATCAGACATGGGAGAAACTTCCAGCAGGTTCTCACCGAAGCCACTACCAAAACCTTGCCATGAAAACCCAAGGCAGCTTCATAGACATGTAATTTGATCTTTAAGTTCAAGCTAATCCTTCCTTATGATATTCCTGAATAATGTTTGGGTGTTTTCAGCTCTGCTGCTGGAATACTCTTTACAGCCAGCTGAAACTCGGGTTTTTCATATGAGCTGGGCTTAGTCATTGCATTTGGAACTGAGAGGAAAGAAAATGTTTGTCTTCTCATATTTAAAGCTTCAGGGAGGCTGATCCACTCTCCAAGCGCCACTGAAACACAGCAGGTCCAAAGGGAGGACTCCCAGACCCTTCACCTCAAACCCCCTTCAGCCACAAATTTGGTTTGGAATTTCATTTTATATGTATAAAATATTGGGGAACATCTTCTCTGGAGGACTGGGCAGACTTTGAGCTCTGGAAGGTCCTTCTGCCATTTGGATGTGCCATGGCCACCCTTAGGAGCTCCACTGGAGGCACATCTGCACGGCACAGAGGTGCACATCTGCACAGCACAGAGGTGCACATCTGCATGGTACAGAGGTGCACATCTGCATGGTACAGAGGTGCACATCTGGAGCCAAACACTGTCCTGTGGTTTGAGACAGTGCTCCAGTGCTCTGGAGCAATGGAAAGTGCTTTGGATAACTGAGAGTTTCACCGAATATCTCGTGCCTTAAATCTGCAGCTGCCACGGCTGAGCTGCCAGAGGGGGGTCAAGGACACCTGGGTTTGTCCTTTCTCAGTTATTTATTAATTGTGGTATTCTTACAAGCAAATCTGCATTTTTAATGGGCTGTGTGAAGCTCAGGTGGGTTTCAGCTTGAATGAAAGGAGGAAGCTGCAATGTCACGGTGTTACATGTGGTTTTGTTTTCTTTCCTTGGGTGGGGCTTCACTTGTGATTTTGCTTTTTCACTGTAGCATTTTCCTTTTAAAATGCCCTGCTATTTATTATGCAAGGACATTACCGTGTATCGTGGCACGAGCAGGACATTTACCAAATAACACCCAAATTAAATTGCTCGTTTGGAGACGGGGCTGCAATCAGAATCTGATTTTGTGTGTGTCACCTCTTTTCTTTCTTTAAAGAACAGACTTGTCCTAACCTTCAGAAATTGTAGGAGCAGCATGGGCTTGGATCAAAAAACCAGACTTGAGCTCAGCCCTTAAATAACAGGCGAGTTCAGCCCTTGTTTACATGCATGAGACTTTTACTGACAATGATGAGCTTTAGAGCTTTATGTGCTGCTGGCACTGAATACATAATCACCAGTGGAAAATAACTCCGAGGCAGCAGCTTTTCAAAAGGCAGCCTTGAGATCCGTGCTGTGGTGGAGGAGGTGCTTTAAAAGCTCCAGTGGTGAAGGGCTCTGAATATTCCAGACTGAAAGGTGAGTGAGTGTCTGCAGGGCATTCAACAGCGTGGCAGCAAATGCTGTCTCATGTCATATGAGACACATGGGACATGTTTAACATCATATATCAAACATGAGAATTTCATGTCTCATCAGGTGTCTCCAGGGCACACTTTGTTAGTGCCAGCCATGCTGGGGTTAAGCAGGAGGGAGTCCTGACACCAGTGAGGTCCAGTGATCCATCAGGGTGGTTGAACAACCCCAATTCCATTAATAATCCTCAATTCCAGAAGAAAATTAGCTAAATATCTGTGAGGTTGGCATTGGAAAGGGGTTGGTGGGCCTAGAAGCTCTGGGGAGGAAATTAAATCTCTTTCTAAGAAGAGCTGAAAAGAAAAACATTTCCCTTCCTACCGGTGCAATAGTAAGTCCTTTACTGTCCTGAATTCTAGGCAGCTGGACCTACTGATTTCTAGGAATCACAAGAATAAAACCTGGGAAAAAATGTGTTTCTACACTTGTATGTGAATTTGAGAATAAATACAGAAAAGAAGGAAAATGCTGGCAGTGACACCATTAACATAAATGCTCTCCCCCTATTTGTGTCTCCAGCCAGCCCAGATCTGTGTCCTTCTTTGTCTCAATGCCCAAGGCTGATCCCAATGTCAGCAAATCTATTTTAGGGACAAAACTTTATCAGCAGTTTTTGGATACAAGTGGGAATGTTGACCTGAGGGTGGTATCAAATCTAGACCCCAGCAAGCCCCCAGACCTCCATGCCTGATGATTAGTTTCACCAATCAGTAGTGAAATATATTCAACCCCCCACATTATGCAATTGGTGACTTGCAATAGGGAAAATCTAGAAATGCAAATCTCCTTGCTAGTTTTAACCTGAAGATAACCACCTTCCAACAAATCCCCTTTCCCTTGATTTAACCTTAATGGTTCAAATGAGAATTGCTGCAAGCTCTGGTCCCCTTCTGCTGTCTTTGTGGCCAGGCAAATAAATGAGCTGTGAATGTGTCCCAGAGACGTTTGCAAGCAGATATTGGAAGAGGCAAACCATTGTTTTAAACCCTGAGCCTGTGGAGAGAATGGCAGTTCCCTTTCCCAGGAAAAAGTGGGATCACCCATCACTCTGCATTTGTGACCCTTATAACCAAAGGGGGACAAGGATGGTGTTCAGGACTCCCTGCTGTTAATGACCCACTCTGGTGGTGAACTGCAAATAATTGGGATGAATTTAGCTGGGCCATTAAGCTCATTATGGGCTGACAGCCACTCTGGTCTGTGGAGTTAGCAAGCAGGTGGGAAAGAGGATTTTTATAATCCCACGATTATCCTCCCCTTTGCTTTTAAAAGGTTGATTTGAGAACATTTTGGTCCCGAGGAGTTGATTTGAGCTGGGTTATGGAGTAACTTTTCCCCTCTGTCAGTGCCCAGTTCATTCTCCTTTACAGAACCTTTCTCTTCCATGTTTGAACCAAAATCCCACCTTCAACCCCCAGATGCTGAGATAATGACAATGTAAAACCAGGGGCAAAGGAAAACTCCCCTGGTCTTGGCCATCTCTCCAGAGGTGCAGCACCTGCCTGGGAGCCCTTGGACATGATAAACCAGGATAAATCCACATCCCCCAAGCCTGGGGTGGATCAGGACAGAGGTGTGACATCAACAACGGGGCAGGGTGTCGATAGACCCTTGTTGGACTCACCCTCTGAGCAGAGGAGTGTTCACAGAGTTTGGATTCACTCCCTTCCTCCACCACAGTTCACTCCAGACCTTCATCTGAAAAGTCCTGCCTGACAGTGGCAATAGTTAACACTGGAGAGGTTTTGACATCCTCTGCTGGCAAGACTTCTGTTTGTTTGCTCGTATTTAATTAATATTTAATTGGGTGTGCAGACGAGGGGCTGTATCATCAATTGTGGCAAAGTGGCTTAGCTCTGTCAAAGCTAATGTTGCTGTATTGATTTATGCAGCCAAAGAGGCTGACTTGGAGGGAAAGGAAAGGGCACAAACTTTCTTGGCAGGGAGGAAATTAAAAAAGGAGATGTCACGCTGGGATCTGTCGTATGGTAATCGTGGTTTGTTGGCTGCTGGGGAAAGGTGACTCCTGCAGAAGCACAGGGAAACCACTGGGAGCTTTTTGCTCTTTCTCCTTTGTTGGTTTGGTTTCTTCTCCTTTTTAATCTTCCTATCATGGAAGGTTTATTGCCAATTAACTTTATGCAAAGGAATGACAGCGGAGGTAAGCAATTAAAGAATGCAGTGTGTATTTGTGCAATGATGAGCAGAATTAATGCATCTTAACTTGCTTTTTAAGCTTGGCCCTGGCCTTGTCCCCAGATAGGAGACACTGCTTTGAACTGAGATAAACTGCTGTGATAAGAAACTGCATTTTGTTAAAAATCAGAACGTATTTCTTTTTATGTATTAGAGGTAGTCATAAAACTCACATTGGAAACAGCACACAAATGAGCTTCTTATCCATAAAGCCATTGAAACACAGCATTACATTTACTGCCTGTGCTACATGCTTAGGCTCCCACTCATTGGGGAACCACTCCTTGCAGCCATTGGTGACTTTGAGACAAGTTGGCTTTCCATTACGAAAATGAAAATTTGGAATTGATCTCTCCTCAGGAGGGGTTATTTCAGATGAAGTGGTCAAATCTGCAAAATAACCCCCCTGAGTTTGTGTATGAAATGCATCACTATCTTTTGTATTGGTTTTTCCCCCTCCCCAGTTATTTTCTCATTTGCCTAGACAAAGTTATTTAAGTAGTTTTCTCTATCACTCCCTCAAAGTGATTTTAATTGTAAATAAAAGGATTGCTCTATGAACCCATCAGTAATGAATGTGCAATATTAAAGGCAATCAAGATTGGACACTCCAAAATTATACTTCAACATTTCCTTTTGTCAAATGAAATCCAGTTTCAAGATTTGCCTTCAAGTTCTGTTGTTTAATATAATCCTTAATAATTTGTTTAAAATGCAGATTGTGGCCAGGTCTGTCTCTTCTCCCAGGTAACAACCAATGGGACAAGAGGAAATGGCTCCAAGCTGTGCTAGAGGAGGGTTAGGTGGGATATTATTATTATTATGGAATATTTCTTCATCCAAAGGGTGTATGGCATTGGAAGGGGCTGCCCAGGGCAGGGGTGGAGTCCCCATCCCAGGAGGGATTTAGGAGATGTGTAGATGTGACACCTGGGGACATGAGTTAGTGGTAGGCTTGGCAATCATAGGTTAATGATAGGACTCAGTGAGCTCAGAGATCTTTTCCAACCTATGAAAATTAAAAACTGAACCCAAACTGAGGGTCCCTCCAATTTATCAACAAGACCTCTCTTCACTTTCTGGTGATGAAGAATGTGATAACTTCGAAGTCCTGTTTTCATCCTGAAACATGATGCCTTCTGCAATACAAGGATCAAACCCTGCTTTAATTCAGAATCCCAGGATGGTTTGGGCTGGAAGGGACCTCAAAGCCCACCCAGTGCCACCCCCTGCCATGAGCAAGGACACCTTCCACCAGCCCAGGTTGCTCCAAGCCCCGTCCAACCTGGCCTTGGACACTCCCAGGGATCCAGGGGCAGCCACAGCTTCTCTGGGAAATCCATTCCAGCCCCTCCTCACCCTCCCAGGGAAGGGTGAAAGCATAAAATAAATGTTCTCAGCTTTCAGTTTCACCCAGTTCATGTACAATTCAATGGACCCTGTGCCTGGGATGAGTTTAGGAGAGCATTTAGGACGAGCTCTGGCCAGCTGAGCAGAAGGCTCTAAATGCCATGTCAGGAACAAGGTGTCACCTCCAGAGTTCCTCATCTTGGGAGTAACAGACCCAACACCAGCTGAGAGCTGTGAGCTTTGCTCATAGTGCCCCACTTTTGGCCACAGGGGTTTCTGGAGCCCAGTTTTTAACAAGGGAAGTGAGTGCAGTGGGAGGGAAGGATGGAGATGGACAGCATTGGTCCTGTGTGGGGTTTTAATGCCCACAGCTCTCTGCCTCCTGCACCTTTCCTGCCCCCCACCATCTGGCTTTGGGTAGATATGGGCATTAAGGAGATTATTCCCGTGCTTGTGGTGCTTTCTGTGCTTCTGGTGTGACCATTTCAGACAGGGAGGAGAGAAGGCTGTGGGGGGAAACCACTGCAAGGTGTCCTTAGCTGGATCTAAACATCACCAGGGACTCTTACTTGCTACAGTGGTGAAGAGGACAACCTCAATAATCACCTTGCACATGCAGAAGTTTGAAAGTATTTGCAAAATTTTAATGCCAAAAGTGATCTCAGATTAAATAACAGCCTTGGTGTACTTGTTATAGCATTTATGTCTTTTATTGCTGTAACTACCTTTTAAACTGCTTTATGAGCCTTCTTCACAGTGGGTGCCTGTTTCAGAGAGCCTGAGCAAATGAGGAGTTGAAATTGCATTTTCAAACATGACAGAGGAGAATATTCTACAAATGCTTACATGAATAATGATGCAAAGTTAGAAAACCTTAACAGGTCCCTGCCCTAAAATCTCTCCATATCTCTCGTTAGGTAAATGCCACTGAAAATGTGGCCTTTAGTTTCTTGTCCTCTGAAATTATTGTTTTCTTCAAATAGCTTTTGAGTTTTTCTAAAGAGTCCTCCTGGATCAAAATGACTTCATGTTTTTAATATATTTGATCTGCATATTTGTATCTGTCATTAACTGTGAAGGACAGCTCCTTAATGTAATCAAGAATAAATTACGGCCCTAGAAGGGAAATTGGAGTTAATTTTGTGCACAGCAGACAAGCAGAGGAGACTGGCTGGGTAGGCTGGAGCTACCAGCCTCATATCTCATCCATTGCTGGAAACACCACCCATGTCAGCACCACCCATGGGCACAGGAGGGGCACTTTGGGGGTGGCACCTCAAACACGGCCCGGGCAGCATCTGCCAACAGGGTTAGAGCAGGAGTTCATGGAGTCACAGAATCCCACACTGGGTTGGGTGGGAGGGACCTCAAAGCCCATCCAGTCCCACCAGGGATGGTTTCCACCAGCCCAGGTTGCTCCAACCTGGCCTTGGACACTTCCAGGGATCCAGGGGCAGCCACAGCTTCTCTGGGAAATCCATTCCAGCCTCTCCCCACCCTCACAGGGAGGAATTTCTTCCTACTCTTCTTCCCCAAACTTACCCTCTTTCACTTTACAGCCATTCCCCCTTCTCCTGTCCCTCATACCTGTGGAAGAGGTGGAGTTAGAAGGCACTGACCAATATTGCAATGTTTCCTGTCTCAGCAGCAGGATTTCAAAATGATTTTTATTTCAATTTCCTCCCTGAATCTTCTGCTCACGTTTCCAATTCCTTTTCTTTTTTAGTTTAGGGGATTTGAAAGGATTGTGGCCCCTGGTGACGTTGCTCTGGGTCATGTGCACAGGCTTAAAATGGATTATTGTCCACACTTGAAGCCAGATGTGCATCTCCTGCTCATCATCACCCACATCACCCATCACATTCACTGGTAAAGGCTAAATGGAAACCAAACAAATCTGCAGTTTTCAGATTCCTCTTTTGGTTGTGGTGCAACAGCTGAACTGACCATCCAACCCCCTTTGCTACAAAAACATCCAGCAAACAATTCAGAAGGCTTTAGCCACAATTAACTCGAGTTTACAGTCAGAAAATGTCAGTCCAAGCATTGCAGAGACCTCTCAAAGGGGTCACTTCTGATGTTGAGCTGCTTTGAGCCTTGCAGGTAACTCATTCCACACTCACAAAGTGGGGCAGGTGACCTCAGACCATGACATGACTCCACTCTAAAGCTCACTGAGGACTTCAGCAGGGCTGGTAATGCTCTCTTAATTAGTGAAGCTGGAAATATTTAGGAGAAAGCCCATTCTGGGTGATTTATTACCCCAATTTCGTGGCTTTGCAACCTTTCAGCTGGGTGGGCTGTGTTTAGTGGAACCATTGGAGATTTTGATGAGGTGCTTCATTCTGACTAAATACAAATGAGAGATATTTGGGGGGAACTTTTGATTAAAGTAAATGGAGCAGATCTTTGGATGCTACCAGGTAATCTGGAAAAGGCAATAAAGGATGGGCACAGACAAAATATGATGGCAATCACTGATAGTGCTACGGGATTTTAATTCACAGTGCGAAGTCCTTCGAAACTGCAAGGCTTTTCCAAAGCACCAATCCTCTCTGAAATGCTAAAAAAAAATCCAGTTTGAACGGGATATGATTTTTTATATGTTTGCTTTAGGTAGCAAACAAGAACTGCATGGTTCTTGGGTTTGTGTCTGTGCTGCAGCACTTTTGCACTGACTAGAGCCTTGTTTACAGCTCCTTTCTCCAGTAAATCTTCCCTATTGTTTTGTCTTTATTGGCTGTGCCAGAAGGCTACTGAGCTAGAGCCCATAACAGCTCTCCTCCAACACTTAGGAACGCTTTCCCCCTGCTCATCCATCATTTTAACTGGCAGTTATCTTGATGTCAAAGATCTGGAAGTCTCACATCACCCACAATGCTCAGGATCTGGAAACAAGATGAATTTTTGAAGCACCTATTCATTTAATAGAAATGGCATGAAATTAGCATGGGGGAAGAAAGCGAACTGCCTTGCTTAATTTATTTTAAAAACAACTTTTCCAGCCCAAACTCAAGTCAGCCTCTTATCCATATCCTGGTTTTATGATAGGGCCTGAGTCCTTTCTGTCAGTTGTTTGTGGTATGTGGAGACCCTGAAAGCCACATATTCAAACATTTTCAGGTTATCTCCTAATGAGGTGGTTACTTAGGGCTGCAGGTTTCTCCTTTGTTTATAGAGGGCAGAAACCAGATTTCCAAGGCAACAACTCCCCTTTGCCTCTGAGCCAGCAGCTGGCTTTGTCCAGGACCTCTATGGCCATGGTTGGTCTTTCAGGTCTCTTCCAACCCAGGCTGTTCTATGATAAACGGGTTTTTTCTGGCTGAAGAGGAACAGAATAGTCTTGGACCTGTCCTTTCTGCTTTCAGATGCCCACATCACCTGGCAAGCTCTTTGGACTGGTTTAGAAAAGCCTTGCTGATCATCTTGGCAGCCAAACTTGTACAAGTGTTTTCTCCTCAGAAGCTCCAGCTGTTGGGTGGGGCTCTGAACAACCTGCTCTAGTGGAAGGTGTCCCTGCCCATGGCAGGGGGGCAGAGCTGGATCATTTTCCAGGTCCCTTCCACCCAAACCATTCTGGGATTCTATGCTTGCACACCACTCCAAGCTTCCAGAGAAGAAACTAAATTCCTGACTTGTGCAGTCATTCCAGGAACTGGGAGCTCCCTCATGGTGAGCTCTGAACTAAAGGATGACCAAAAAACTCAAGGGACTTGTCTGTCTTGGCCTGGGGGGTTGACCCACCAAAGCCACTCCAGCACTCCCCTCCTCATCTGGAGAAGGGTAAAGAAATACAAGGAAAGGCCCATGGGTTGGGATAAGGACAAGGAGACACCACTCCGAAATTACTGCCCTGGGCAGAACAGACTTGACTTGGAGAAATTGTGTCAAATCAGAGTCAGGCAGGGAGAAACAAACCCAAATCTTAAACCCTCTTCCTCCCACCTCTCCTTTCCTCCTGCCCTCAGCTTCTCTCCTGAATCCTCTCTCTTTCCCCCCTCTCAAAGTGCCCGTTTTCCCATGTGTGTCCCCATATCCTTCCAGGAATTCTCCACTATTTTCATGGCCAGACTGTGCTGTCTGTCAACACTGCTGAAAAATGGGCTGATTGGCCCTCATTAACAAGCTCTGTTCCATTTGAGAACTGCCTGGTGCTGATGCTTTGGGCCCTCTTTGGTTATTCCACGTGGAGTGAAGCCATAAAAGTCAAATATCCCAGAGTATTGTCCACCATTAATGGGAGAGGCCACGGGGATGGAGCAGGGTGGAAAATGGGAAACCCAGCTTTGTGCTTCCCCAGCTTTGGATAATGGACTGCAGCCATTTATTTGATTTTAATGATGGAGAAGGGGAAACATGTAATTTTTCAGTCGCTTCACACATGCCATTAGCAACACAATTTGAAAAGATAATGATTTCCAAACCACCTGCTCTCTGGCAGATGCTTCAATATTGGCACGTGCGTGGAATGTGGTATCAAACGCATCTGAGGGGTTTAATTGCCCACTAATGCAGTTCTGTTCTCCTAGAGAGCGCTTTCTGTGCAGGTTAATGAGGTAGAGTTGCTTTCCTTTTGAAGTACATCTGCCAGGGATCGTTTTCATCACACACCAAACAAGGATGATCTTCACAGGTTGTTTTCAGTTGGGTTTGCATTAGTTGCTTTCAAACAGCAGCAAAAGGGGAAGAACATCAGGTTTGTAGTAGGGAGAGACCTTTGGAAAGCATCCTGAGAAACAAAGCTCTTGCCATGTCCTAGAGTGTGAAGAGCAGTGATTTATACATTTCCTAAAATGCACTGAGGATGTTTGATCTTCTCAGAAGTCCTTGGAGGTCGGTAGAGAAAGTCATGCCCACTTGGAGCCCACTTTTTGTGGCAGACCTGTAGCTAAGCCCAGAGTTGCCTCCTTGGGATCACTTCCAGCAGCTCAGGCTCCAGATCTTGCAGGGAATGTTGGTATTTCCTTATGGGATGGGTGCACACACACCTTTTCTGCATTTAATAACAAGGATTGGGCACCATTTGCCACCAGGAGTGCAACATCTTGACCAAAGGAGGATACCTGGTGGGAGACAAAGCCTTTGGTGTGAGTACCCCAGGAGAAAGTTGTATCCCAATGCAAATTCAGCTCTGAAGATGCTTTAGCTTTCTCCTACTCCCTTTCAGGGAAAAGTAAGAACATCCTCATCCCCAAACCCAGAAAATCCCACAGAGAAGTAAGAAAAAAAAGTCACAGTCACTGTGGCATCAAAATCTTCTTGAATCGCTAAGAGATACTTGGATAAACCTCCTAACTCAAGAACAGCATCTAAATTAATAATTTCACACGTAAGCCCAAGCCAAGTGTTGATTGACTCACTGGGGTTCATTTATAATGGATTTTGGGGATGAGTGTGAGATGCTGTAACAGGATTGCAAAGCCGACACCAACGTGTCTGTGAGGTTTGTGCTGGAGGCATCAGGCAGTGGGAATTTGCTTTAGCCACCAGAAGGGATGTGATCTCAGGATGAAAATAACTGGATTTTAGTCGATTGAGAAAATCATAACCTGCTGGGACATGGTGGGTGAGAAGGAAGGAGCACTTAAATTAACATGGAGATCTTTACATGGCCAAGCTGACTGGAGACAACAACCTTTTGGACCAGGAAAGTCTTTCCCTGTCTCTCCAGGTCCTGTTTCAGGTGAAGCAGAGAACTATTTTTTATTGCCACTTGCAGTGATACCCTGGAAGGAGCGATGTCCCTTCAGGTTCTTCAAGGTCGCTGAAAATGCAGCAGAGTTTGAAAAAACTGCATTTTTTAACATGAAGCGTCCCTGTATTTATGCAGCTTACATAAGGATTAGAAACCCTGCTAAATTCATCTTGGTATAATTTTAAACAATGGCTTGTAGAAACATATGTAAAAATGGAAGCACCAACAGTCCCCCAAATGTTCCCCCTGACTCGTGAGTGTTTTGCTTAATTATGGAGCAGCTTCAGCCTCAGCCTGATTCTTTCTCCTGCAACTCTCAACTCTCTAAGCCATAATTTTGAGTGATTAATGATTGAAATGTTATTTAAATCACTGAGCCTTCCTCTGTCAGGATTTGAAACTCACTAATGGAGACTAAAACTGAACAATCTGTTCGTTGGAGTTTTTTTCCCTTCTTTTGAAAAGTGCTAAAATCTTCGCTATTTCTGTTCCCTGCTCCAAGGGCAACATGAAGAGATGTCTCAGAAGGAGTGATAATGTAAACATTTGCCCCTGACAGATAAAGCAGTGTGGAATAAACTGGATTTGACAGCATTAACAAATTTACTGTGTTGGGTTTGAATGCATTAGCCGAGGAAAGGTTTGATAATGTCGTGCCTTTCAAATGATGGTCTTACCCAAGTGCTTAACAGATTTGTCTGCTGCTCCCAGCCTGTAAATGACTACATCATTTACACATTTAGGGGCTGTTAGATTACCTGTCTGCCATCAGATTCTTGGGCCACACTGAAGGAAAAACAGCGAGCAGTACTTTGCCAGGATGTAAATGATTGCTTAGCATCACTGTTAGCCATGGATCACCCCACGTGTCACAGTCCTGTGGCTTTGGAAAATCCACAGGAAACAGATGGTTATACCCAGCCATTTATTATATTCCAGAATTTCTGTGTCTTACCCACAGAAAGATGGCTAGGGAGAGGTTGCTTTATAGTCATGGCATGTTGGAATGATGTTTAATCAAAACAGGGGTGTTGAACATGGATAACCTGGGCAGATAATCTCTGCTATAATAAAGGTGACCTTTAAAGAAAGCTTTCTGCACTGAGGTCTCTTTATTTTTCCCTCTTGTATGGAAATAAAGGAGGTAAGAGAGAACTGTGTGGCATTAATGTGCAGTTGGTAGCATTTAAAATCCTAAAATGGCCATTGGAGTAGGCTGGGCATACACAGCTGAGAATGCAATTGGACATTTTTCAAGATCCTGAGTTCTGTAGACAAGTAGAAGTGGGCAGGTCTTATGACTTAACTAGTTCTTTTATTTTTCATAAGACCATTTGAAAAAGCCCCAATCAAATAATAGCTGTACAACTAATGAACTATATAGAGTATAAATCATAACTTTTGAACAGGGTTCCACAGAAATATATTAGGTGTCTAAAGGAGTAATGTAGAGAATTCTTTGATACACTTTTCAAAGTAACATATAAAATTAAAAGGAATATTATTCCTAGGGTGAACATTTATTAGCAGGCTTTCTTTCCTTATTGGCATGCAATTAATGCTCAGTGTGACTGCAATTGTCACACTGATCAATCATCTCAGTTCTGTGCATTGGGGCATTCCTGGGGCATTCCTGGTGCATTCCTGGTGCATCCTCACTCAGCTCCCAAACCTTCCACACTCCTGGGGAAATGGAATTGCTCGGAGCTGCTCTTAAAACCTTCCACTTTGGGGACTAACACCAGTGCCAGACTTCCTACCTCAGCCTGTTCTTTAGAAATAAAACAATCCCTAAAACTCTCTGTTTCAAAGATTCGGGGGTTGTGATAATTTCACCGATTCCAGGCCCTCCATTGTCTGAAGGCTTTGAAACACCAGTGAAATCCTCAGTTTCTGCAATCTCTTGGAATTCTGAATGATGATTTGCCCCCATTCCCAGTTTGTGTAAGCATAATTCATACCACATTTCAGGATCTGATATACTACTTATTCCATCTCTTACCAGGGAAATGTGAACAGACCGTGGTGTAAATAAGAGCCAAACCATGTAACTCAGCCTACTAAAATCATCTTATTTAATGAAGTTTATTTTCTGTCAGGCATCTCATTTCCCATTGTGTATAATTAAACTTAAAAATAACTGTCCAGCAACTATAATGTGTAACAACAAAGACAAGCTGCAGTCTTGAATTTATTAACAATCCCCTATTTATTTGTAATAATAATCTGCTGTTTATATGTGAACAATAAAATTAAATTTAATGGTCCATCAAGGTGTATTTTGTTATAGTGACTCCAGCTGCAGTTTTTAGGGCATCATGACATCAATCCAAATGTTTAGAAGTAGCTACATCAAAGATATTATCTATAAAATTAAGAAAAACTTGGAAAAATAATTAATGGCAAGAAATTAATTGGCAGTCTCAGCGAAAACATCTGCTTGTTTTCCTACCCATTGCTGGTACTCCATTTCCCCCCTTGAATTACAATTTTCTGTAATAATTTCAGATAATCTTCCAATCCAGGCTTTTCTGGGTGTCGTTATTTCACAGAGGGAGGAAAGAAATGCAACAAGGGGGTGAAAATTCAATACTGCCCAGAACTGCCTGCCTGCCTGCCAGGCTGCCACCAGCATGGATGGACCTCCAAACTTCTTTTTACTTCCTTAGAGCCACCCCAAGGCAGGGGACACCTATTTTGGGTTGAAATCTTCACCTTTAGGGGTGAACAAAAACCTCCATGGAGCCTTCAGTCATCATTGGGGATCGCTGGTATCAATTCCACATCAGAGATGTTTCTTCTTGGGTTGTTGGCTTTTTATGAACCTTCTTCTTTGAAACTAGTCTTAGATGTTGAGTAGTGGGACTCAGATTTCCTCTTGGTCTCTCCCTCTGTGCCTCCAAGTGATGAGCCCTGGTGCACAGGGACTGTATTGATCCCCTATCAATGCAGGAGAGGCTGTTATCAATATAGGACAGGCTGCTGACCCAAGAGTTTTGAGCAGGAATGGCTGTTGTTCTGAAAAATTCCCAGAATTTTCCATGTAAAATGAACACCAGGAGTGTGTTCCAGTGTCTCTGTGCAGGTCTCACCCTCTCACTTGCCCCCTGGTTTGCTCAAGGTACCTGTGCCAAGCTGGACATTGTCACATCTCTGGGAAATTCTGTGACATAACCAATTGCTTTAGGTTGTTAAAATAACTTCTCATGCAAACATTTCTTTCTCGATGCCCCCTGATTCCTCCCCTGGCGTTCACTCTTAACTCAGCATTAAAATCCATTGTGGATGCTCCACTTTGGCTCCAGGTGTGGATGCTTCGTGGCTCTTGCCAGTCACTTTGTGCTCTGCTGCACACAGAGAGCTGGTGGCAAGAACTGACGATGCTTTAAATGTTTCTGGGTGAAACAGAGAGGAAATGTAGGAATTTTCCTGCATTCCTCTGCTCCTGCTTTCCTGCCAAGCTGTAACTCAGCACTCATGACCAGGTGTGCCCCAGCTATGTATGACTTGCAATGCAAACCAAACCTCTGCAGCATTTTTCCTGAGGTTCCATCTCTACATCCCTACTCTTGTGACTCCCTTCAAAACCTTCAACAACAGCTGCTTTTCCTTTAAATCTCACACTTACCTTTGCTCAGGAAAAACCCCAACTCTGAAATAGCCCAAAAGGGTGACGCATTTTCTCAAGGTTATGAATGAATTTAAAAATATCTTGAACCGAGGCTGAAAAAAGCAAGCCCAGCTGCAGAAAAATGGCCAGCAGAATGTTTCTGGGACCTTTAAGGGTTTTCATACACCAGTCTCCTTTCCAAATGGGACCTTGTGCCACATCTGAGCAGATGAAAATCAGCATTAAATACTCAGGACATCCTTTCCCACACATTGAGTCCAACAGGCTGGGAAATTACAAATAAGGGTACTCAGTAGGAAGCAGCAACAACCTCCTGGGGCTGCTTGTCCCAAAGGCCACCTGGGGGTGGTTGTCTTTGTCCCTGTCCCTGAGCCCTGGTGGGAGGTCCCCACCAGCTGATAAATCCTGAGGGAACCCCAGATTTATCTAAATCAGAAAACAGAACCCCAGACCTGCCTGAGCAGTCTGAGAGGTCACAGTGGGTCAGGGGAGGAAGGGAGTAGGACAACATCCCAAACAGGTCCTATGGGAGGCACTTAACTGTACCTCCATCCCTTCAACATCTTAATGGTGTGGAAACCTAAATAGCAGGGAGAAATTTGGAAGGATACTGTTAGGAAGGCATCATTCCTGGGAGGGTGGGCAGGCCCTGGCACAGGGTGCCCAGAGAAGCTGTGGCTGCCCCTGGATCCCTGGAAGTGTCCAAGGCCAGGTTGGACGGGGCTTGGAGCACCCTGGGCTGGTGGGAGGTGTCCCTGCCCATGGCAGGGGTGGCACTGGGTGGGCTTTGAGGTCCCTTCCAGCCCAAACCCTCCTGTGGTTCTGTGATTCTATAAAATGTGGAAGAGTTGGTGCCTGCAAGTAGCAGGTTTATGGGAAATGTTTCTCAGCACCCTCTTATGTACAAACATCCCTTGTTTAATGTGCACTTCGAAAGTCTGAAGTTGAAACTCATGTGACATTTTCTGGTGAAAAGGTGCAATATTGCATTCTGAATGATGCTGCTGGTGGGAACAGTCAAAGAGCAGCCTTTCAAGGGCAGTCACAGGGATAATCAACCCGATCAAATTACAGTTTTTAATTTAAGGGAAACTTTTTTCCTCACTGAGAGCATTACCATGCCCATTTTTGTTTTATTAGTTTATGTATACAGCTACTAAGTTATTCGCATGTTGCAGGGTTTTATTTTATATTTAGCAAATGAATGACATCCAGGCAATTTTAGATTTAATTTGATCAATATTTAATGAATTATAATTACCATTACAACTCGGAGTTCTGCACTGCTCTATATTGCCACATAATGTTTAATCAAGGGGAGAGAGAGACTTAAATATAACTGGGAAAGAGTGATCAAGTTTATGTTAAAGAAGTGTAGAGAGATTATTAACTAAATTGCAGAGGTCTAATTTAATAATTTTTCTAGTTACTGCTTTAAAATTGAATTCCAAGAGCACTTCCCTACTTCGTATTTTCCAATGCAGGCAATATTTATTTTCAAAAGTACACACAGAGCAAAATGACTTGGGGGTAGCAGAGTTTGAAATCTCTGCCTCAATAACAAAAATTCCCAGGTGTTCCCTGTGGGAAAATGAGGATAACATAGAAAAAAGAGATGGCCAGAACACCACGGTCTTGGCTTATATAAGATTTGTCTTCTATAGGTATGTAAATACTGTGGGAATCAACCAAACTATTTAAGGTTCATGGATCTGAAGGTGGTGAAACAAGTCATGAAAATCCATGGAAAGAACCTCTTGTTCCACAAACTGAAGGTGTCTTTGCAGGTGATTGCTTGTATTTAGTAATATCAACATGATTTCTCAATTATTAGGGGTTAAGTACAGCTTATGAGTTGTGAAAAGACATCTTCTCTGGCACTGGACTGAGAATGGGAGAAGGATGTTCTTCACCCACAGCCTGGTGGCTCTTGTGTTTCCTGACAGAGACTGGCAACTCCAGCTCTTGGACCTTGTGGAGAAAAGTCCAATTTGTTGTCTTTCTTTCGACTGCTAGTGGTTTACTTCCAGTTTATGGCTAAGAGTAAGTGCCAAGATTTTACCCCTGAGGGCAGTTTGCCTTGGGAACAACTTTTCCTGGGATGTGGTGAAGGTTCTGCCACTTCTGTAGGTCAGAATGGAACGTGTGACTTCACACTCAGTGAAATTCTGTGGTCTCAGCACCATTTGGGTTGCAAAAATGAGCCCACCTTGGTCTTAAAGCCTTAATTCTACCCCCAGCAGAGACATGGACCTGAGGACGTGGTTCAGTGGTGACCACGGTGGTGGTGCTGGGTTGGTGGTGGAGCTTGATGGTCTTAGAGGTCTTTTCCAACCTGAACAATTCTGTGATCAATTGTTGGCTTTGATCAATATGCAGAGCGTGTATTAGGTAGAACAAGAGAGTGAGGTGGGGGAATTTGAGGTGGAGAAGGCACAGAGAGGAAAACGCTGTCTGTAAATTCCTCTTTTTTATTCTCCTGATTTTCTGAGGAAAAGTTTGCTGTGTTTCATACCTAATTAGAAATGTGTTTGTGGTCAGATAATGAGAATGCTGTGGTAAACCAAATAAATCTGTGTTCAATACTGTTAGTTACAGCTAAATGAAAACGAAGGGATTTTTTAGCTTAACAATAATTCCCCTTATTTAAAAGCTTGTTCTTGGAGTTAACAATTTGAACCGCAGGATGTGGGTCCGGCCATGCGTGATGATTTACCATATTGCAGCATCCAATTCTATTTGGAGTTACATTTTAGCCTTTTAAAAAGCTTTTTGCTAATAAGAAAAGAAGAGTATAAAAATCTGAAAGCAAAAGACGAATAAGATCCAGTCCCAGAATGTTTATCCGTGTAAAGGTTTTAGCGGAGACGGATTGTACAGCCCAGCCTTGTTTAGCAGTTTCCTGACTGGACTCTTAATTCGTTTATTTTTGTCATAAATCATGTTGTTAAATAATGCACTTGTGTTCGTCTTATTTTCGAGGTGTCATAACATTATTTGAAATGGGTAGAAATGCCTAAGTTCTGATGTTATTAATATATGTAAAGCACAACTTCCGCATCTGACGCCATTCATCACAGCCCAAATTAATCAGCAGGGACAGAACCCAATATCTCATTTCAAGCAAAGGCCAATAGCTCTTGGGGAAATTAAATCATCTCTCAGAAATATTTCATTCTGAAAAGCTAATAATTCAATAGAAATGGAATTTCAGAGGAAAAACCTGAGTGTGTTACATAATCTTTCTGTAGGAGTCTCCATCTCCTGCATTAACATTTCCCGTCACATTTTAAATCAGAATTTGCTGAAAAACAGTTTACACTGTTGTTGTGAGTGTCACAGTCCCTTAATATTTCTGAAATGATAATAATATCATTTGGGAACTCCAGGGAACATCACTTAAATCTGATGGAGACAGAGACAAAATCTGATTGAGGCAGAGACAAACACAAAGGAAGCGACAGACACGGAGCAGGAAATTCTCATTTTTGCAATGACATTTTTATCTCATCTTCCCCGTGCCCTCTCCTGCTGGAGAATCGTGTGTCCTACCACTTGCACAAAATAATGTGCAATCTGCTCTCCTGCTCCCCTTCCCACTCGGTGTGACAACTTAATGGGGAATGGGAAAGGCATGAAAAACCTATTTATTTTTAACTTTTGGGCTCTAAGGAGTAGACAGCTCGTGGAAAGGAAGGACAGGCACTGCACACGAGAGGAGGCAAACGATGCCCTTTGAAGGGGAAAGGCTGGGCTTGGAATTTCTTTGTTCCACGAAGGGTAAGAGTTTATGACACTTGCCACCTTAAAGATTTATTGGCAAGTTAAAATTCAAACCTAGAACAGATGTTTATTGTCGTTATTATTGAATTCTGAGAGAGGTGTTTGGGTGTGCACTCTGAAGGGAGCAGGCTCAGTGTTGAGTGTTGTTCCATGGCACCTGCAGCTCTGCTGGGAGAGAAGTTTGCAGGAAAGTCTCCCACGTGAAGAGTTCTAACATCCTCTAATAGCTGAGGAAAGATGGTTCTTTAAGTTTGCTTTCAGCTGGATTCTTTTCTTCTAAATATCTTTATGTTCCTGGAGGTGCAGGAGGTGTGATCACCAGCAGGGCTCACACCCAGGGGTTCCCTTGATTTGTCTGTGCCCCACGAGCCCCCTGAAGACCCCTCAGCTGCGAAAGACACCTGAGGAGAGCAAGTCCTGCCATCAACAGGCCTGGCTTTGCTCTCAGGGGGCGTCTCTGCCCCGGGGAATTTCTCAGCCTCGCCATAAAGGATGGAAAGTCCCGCTCTGCTCACGCCAGGATGAGCTCTGAGAGAACTCTGCCCAATAAACAATGGCCTGAGCGCTCCTGAATCTTTCCAGAACAGACATAATGTAATCCGTACGTTTCATCGACGGGACATATTAATTATTGATTATGCTTAATGAATATGCTAATGTGCAGGATTCAGGGCGTTCTGCCGCCCCGCTGTGCTCTCCAGGCCCTCATCCATTTTTTAAGAGGTGTCTGTAGGAGACAGTGGCTGGGCTGGTGCCAAGGCACCGTAATGAACACCACCTACGGAGTTCAAGGGCTGCTGCTTGTCCTTCAGGAATAACAGCAGAGCCTTGCTCTGTCTGACAGTTGTTCTTGAAATTCCAAATGAGATTATTCGCTTCTTCTCCGTGTAAATGGGGGAAGTTGTGAGTGTTTCTCTGTTCAACTGGGGATACAGAATAAGGTGTGACCTCATTTTCCATTTCAAATCAAGTGGTGGGGGGAGAAAAAGAAGTTGAGCCCAATGGCCTAGTGGATAATACATTGAAACTTCAGCTCTCCTTCTGTGTACATTTACAATGAGATTACAAAAGCTGCTAAGCCTTTTTTATCTTCTCGCTGGTTTTAATGCTCAGGTGAAATAACCAATGTGCACAGAGGAAACAAAAAGTTTCTGCTGACGAGGCCTTGACTGAGGTTTTTGAATAGAGCTGATGTTTAAATTGCTTCCCTCTGAAGAGCCCTGGGGTGCTCTGCGGGGCCCGGGGGGGCTCAGCGATGCATTCATAAACCTCTGTGGCTGAAACCATTAATACAATAGCACATATTAAAGCAGTGACAATTAATGTAATAACAGAGATGAAAATGGGAGTAGTTTGGCGTGCCAGGCTTGGAAGAAGTGTTATTGTAAGCCTTTACAATTCCAGACAGAAGGGTGTCTGGAGAACCTTACCAGGAGCACTCGTGAGCTGAGAAAATATCAACCTTGAAGCTATTGGATTGCAGAGCAAAAAAGCTCCTTTTAGTTTTTGAATGCAGAATTATTAAATTTCAGCCATTGTTGTGTTCCTGTTGTTTCTCAAGTGTTAGCAGGCTCTCTGCAGTACATCATAAATGAAGTGAAGCTGCAAGTCAAGGCCCCGTAAGAAACCAAACAGTGCATAAAGGGAAGAGCCACGACAGACCTGACTCAAGGAGCTTTGGAAAAAGACTTGGACAATCAGATTTTCCCAGCTATAACTCTGTTTCAGAACTCTTTGGAGAGCTTGGGACAGTCCTTTCTTTGGTGGGGATTAATTCAGGGGAAGGTCACGTTCATCTGTGAGGAGCTGGGATGGGAACACAACTTTTCAGAGTGAGTTAGGAGGGTGTGTTTGAGGTTAGAGAAATCCTGAGGTGCTGATACTTGAACAGGAACAGAAACTGGAATCTGCAGCCCCAAACCAGAGACTGTTTGTGGCCTCCTCCCTGCTCGTGCATCTGGAAGGGACCTGCTGGCTGTGGGACAGTGTCTCTCTGATGAGGAGCAGGTTGTCCCACCATGGAGGTCCAGAATCCCTGTCCTCCTGAATCACAAGCTCTTCCAACATCTGCCTCACTTCATTTTCCTCTGAGGGAAAGGCAGGATTCACAGACAGGTGCTCTGGGGTCTCTGATCCAGCTTAGAGCCTTGACCCAGCTTGTTAAAGCTTATAGGAATGTCTTGTGTGGAGGGAGTTCAAGGAACAGGCCACTGACTTTCAACACCTTTTTATGTAACAGGAGGAGATGTTATGGTTTAATTCTAGATCAAACCAAAGCACAAATATGTAGCATAATCTTGAAGAGACATTTTCCCCCAAAGCCTGGAAATGCCACTGTTAGAGATCCCTAGAGTTTGAAAAAAGGGAAAGTTACATTAATATTTATTAATTACATTTGTAGACACTAATTGCATTAATATTTATTTATCGCATGAATATAAATATAATATGGAGATCACAGACAAGATTCCTCTTTCAGCCAGGGGAAACCATTTCATATTGATACAGCAGTTGTGCCAAGAGAGTGATGAGATGAGTGAGTTGAAACTGGCCTAAGGTCTCCTGAAACAGCAGAATAAAGGGCTGTGTAATAGAATCTTCTCTTCTTTATCTTCAGGTCTAGCAACGACTCTAAATCTTTTCTTAGAATCTCAAACTAGTTTGGGTTGGAAGGGACCTTAAAGATCATTTCATTCCACCCCGTGCCATGATCCCTAAGGAAGGTCTCAGGGCACGTAAATCCCCCACTGCAATGAGAACATATTCCTGCCAAACCTGAGGTATCCCAAGCTGGATATATCATATGTGGTACACCTCACATGATATCCCATAGGACATGGATATCTTAGAGGAGAAAGTGCTTTCTCTTGGGCTTTTGTGCCAAGAGGCTCTCTGGGAGTGGTTTTGCAGAGGCTGCAGAACATCTTGTGGCTCTGCTGATGGATATATTCTTCTGAAAGAGTGTGCAGATTTGTTCTCGGAGATTTCCAGTGAAAAAATAAGGGTTTTTTTCCTGCTTCTGGAGCTGAATCCCTCAAAACAGGCAGTCCTGAAAGGCTGTGAAATGCTGATCTTGTTACTCTCTCTGGGATTGTCACCCAGCACCAGGCTGAAGGTACAATCTCCACCCTCTGCATTTTGTATTTCCTTTTCCTCTCCCCCAGATTTAAAGTGGGCAATGCAAAATGGATTGCCAGAAAGTGGCAGTCTGAGTAGAGACAAGACAAAAGGGAGAACCACATTGAACCTTCTGCCTCGAAGGTAAACAAGAGTAAGAGCCTGCAGTTCCCCTTGGAGGTCAAAGCAATAAACACTGTTTTCCTTGCTTGAGGTTTCTCCTTTCTTGAGGAATGTGGTTTTGCTTTCCAAAAAGCTTTAATTCTTCTTCCTTGTGAAAACAAATTTCATCACCAACCCATAAATAATCACAGGGAAAAAAAAATAATAGCAGCCTAATTTACATCTAACCTTTCTTTTTAGTGATTAATGGTTGCTATTTATGTAAACTGTTTCTACGTTCCAGCGTGAAATGAAATTTAAATTGCAAATTTTACAGTGGTGTATTTTAACTGGTGACCCTTTCCCCAGTCACAAATTAAAGAAACCCAATTACATTTGTAATAAAGATGCTAATGCATTTCTTGTTTTTAGGGCACCCAAAGTTCCTGCTGCCGGCAACTTTTATTTTCCCTGCCTAAGAACCAATAAAAATGTGTTTTCCCAGGCGCTCCAAGGCGTGTGTGGGGTGGCTGGAGAAGAATCCTCAGCACTTCCACCCCCTGCCCACAGCCAAGAGCAGCCCTGCGATGGACAGTGGGGCTTGGACACCTTCAAGGCTTTGGACCTTCTCACCAAGAGGCCAGAGGGGACTTGGTGTCTCAGTGCTGGGGTGGAAGATGTTCCTCTCTGCTTTCTCCAGAGGTCCAGGTGCAGCTCTTGGCTTGGATTGCCTTCATCCCTGGGAGCAGCATGGAGAGGAGCTCCCAGCTGGAACACCATGCAGGGCCCTGGAGACTCTCCTGGAGTTATTTGTGTCCCAAAAAATGGTTTGGGGTCTCGGAGGCAATTTGGTTCCAGCCTATCAAACAGTGGTTTCTTTCTTTGGCTTCTGCTTCCACTCAGGACCCTCTCTGGGCATTGAAAGGAGAAGGGACTTTGGTAACTCATCGTGGCTTCATTTGGACTCAAGGAGGACCCAGATGGTGGAGAAGAAGGAGCTGAGTGTTTTCCTGTGTCTCATCACATCCAGGACTGTGTTCAGTGGAGCCTTTCAAAGGTCAGCACAGCTCTGCAGCCCCTCTGGAAGAGACTGGTGGCCACTGGGAGCTGTGCAGACCTGCTGAGATGCAACTAAAGCTGAGGCCCTGCAAGGTCCAATGGACTTGTCCCATCAGTTCTGGGGAATGAGGAGAAACAGGGGCTATTCCAGTGTCTGGGAAAAAATCTGGCCAGAACTGGGTGCTCTTTGCTGCTTTAGGGGTGCTGGTGCTGTGAAGGGAACACGGGCAGAGCCATTTACCTGGAGGTACTTTCAGGGCAGAAAACCACATCACTTGAGAAGTCACTGCTTTTTTGTTTAGTTGCTTTATGTTGTTTTTTGGTGTTTTGGTTGGGGTTGTTTTTGAGGAGGTTCCTTTGTTTTTGGCTGGGAGAGGGGAGCTTTATTCTATTTTTGTAGCAATGTACTGTCAGGAAAGCACAGGACGTTGTGCCTGTACACCTGCAGAGGGAAGCAGAAAGGTGAGAGGGCAAAAGGCAGGCTGGTGTGGAGAAAGGCAGAGCTCTGGTGCTGCCTGGGGCTGCTCTCTGGCAGTGGGAACAGGCAGAGTACTGAAGGACTCAGCACTTTCTGCTGCTCTGTGTCCAGCACTGTGGAAATGCCTTTCCACTTGCACACTGAGCAAACCCGTCCTGTGAAACATTAGCTGTGGAACCCCTGGGTGTCGTTTTCAGCTGTGCTTTGCAGAGTAAAAGAGCACTCTAATAGCAGGTATATAAACCTTCCCAGCAATGCTTTTGAAAGCTGTGACAGAGACGACCCCAAGGAATTTCAAGCTGTAACTTTTGCCTTGTCTTCCAGCAGTGGTTCCTGGCTGTGACAGGTCCCCTGGCAGAGGGAGCACCACTGTGTGCTGGGGATTCATGGCATGTAGAGCTGTGCTCAGGCTGAGCAGGACAATAATTTAGCAGGTGCAATCACCTCCCTTTGACTTGGGTGGGACCAAGTGCTCAGTGTCCCAAAGGGCTCGTAAGATGCCTTGGATGCTGCAGATGACTTTTTGGGGAGCTGCTCGTAGTGTGGGGTCTGGTGGGTGCTCAGGGCAGCACTGACCAGCACCTTCAGGGTGGCCCAAAATGGACCTGGGGCTGCCTGAGTAGGAAGCAAAGTCACTGCATGGAGTACAAGTAGGCTGGAGGGGGATGTTGTACAAGGGCATGGAGGGACAGGAGCAGGGATAGTAGCTTTAAGCTGAAGGAAGATAGGCTTAAATTAAATATTAGGAAAGAATCCCTGGCTGGGAGGGTGGCACAGGGTGCCCAGAGAAGCTGTGGCTGCCCCTGGATCCCTGGAAGTGTCCAAGGCCAGGTTGGACGGGGCTTGGAGCAGCCTGGGCTGGTGGAAGGTGTCCCTGCCCATGGCAGGGGATTGGAACAAGATGATCTTTAAACTCCCTTCCAACCCAAACCATCCCAGGATTCTCTAATGCCTCTGAGCAGCTCTTGTATTCCAGAACCCCCAAATCTGGCCCTGGGCACACAGGCTGTAAATCCAGCGTGATGCTCTTGGCACAGCACACCAGCATTTGCATTTGCAGCTTCTTGGGGCCAGGAAGCTCAAGGCTGGTGTTTCTGCAGTGCCCCAGATGCACTTAGAGCTTCTGCAGCTTTGTTTAGCTCTTATCACAAAATTCAAGAGGCCTGAAATCTCAGGGCTGGCTGTAATCGCCTCTCTCTGTGCCACAATGTAGTTGGTTGCCCTGACAATCCATTAGCACAGAACGCTGTCTTTGTGTTGCCACCAGCCCTGAGCTCCTCTGCTCTGTGGTTTTTAGTTTCCTGCTATTGTTCTGGTCAGCAAAAGCCCACCTGACCTTTCTTCTTTGCTTAGTAACTCTTAGTGAAGACTAACTTGGTGTGATTTCTCTGTGCTCACAGTACGATTAGATTATTTTCTCATTTAATTTTTATCTGAGAGTATTCTGTAGTTACAGTTAAGAGGCTGGGTCCCTTCAGCAATTCATTTTTTACCTCTCACTGTACAGGTGACCAAAGCACTCAGCTCAAGTGACAGAATCCACACAAAGCCTGATGCTCTCGCTGCCCTCCAGAGCACGCTTAGGTTCAGATCTTTCCCGATAAAGAGCCTCCTAATTGATTTAATGGACTGTTATAACCTTAGACAAGGCTTTAGATTAGAATAAAAATACTTTTTCCACCCTCAGTTACTCGCCTGCAGAGGTTACTGCCTTTCACTGAACATGAACTTATTTCTGGTGATATTAGAAGTAACACGACTGGGTTTGTAAATGAGCGTGGCTAAATGGAGTCTCGAAGAGATTAAAATGAGAGTTTGGCTGTTTCACCTTTAATGAAAGTATTCAGGCAAGGTATTAGTTAGACTGCTTAAGCAGCTCCAGTATAATACAGCTCTGAAGATGCTGAACTTGTTAGCTTGTTGATTGCATGGTTGTGTCAGGGCTAATCATGACTGACAAATAATTTAAGCAGTGTTTCTAACTCTATTAAAGGATATATTCCAGCAACCACAAAATCCTCATCTGAAAGGCAAATCCTGTGTACTGCAGCCCACTGAGAATCTTTCCAAGCTGTGCACACAGCAAAATGTTTGTTGTGCTGCTAGACGGGAATATTGACTTTTAATTTAGCCTTTAAAATTAAAATCAGGAGAAGAGAAAACCTCTTCTAAAGAGTTTTAGCTCCTTCTTATTTAAGCAATTACCAGCATAGGCTTAAGGAAACACCAGGCAACATCCCTCTTCCGTGACTTACAATTTCCCTGCATGGGGAAGGGAAGGCTTTGCTGGCAGCTTTATTTGTGCTTTTTAATAAAACTATTGACTTTGTACAATCTGTTCTATTGGGAGAGCAGAGGATGAAACCACTGCCTATTTCTACCCCTTCTGAGTAAATTCATGCAGGGACACCTTCCAGCAGCCCAGGTGGCTCCAACCTGGCCTTGGACACTTCCAGGGATCCAGGGGCAGTCACAGCTTCTCTGGGCACCCTGTGCCAGGGCCTGCCCACCCTCCCAGGGAAGGATTCCTTCCCAATATCCCATCTAACCCCACTCTCTGTCCACTTAAAGCCAGCTAAAGGGAACAGAGGGACTCCCCACATACAGAAATATTTTCAGTCCCCTCCAAAGCCTGGTTTGCTCTGGCCATGTCCGATGGGATGAGTTACCTGGGGTGGGTTGAACACCTCATCTCTGGGCTGAGGTGGGAGGATGGTGCCCACCAGCTTGGATCCAGCTTTTGGGGTGGGCAGGGGGGTCTGACTGCAGCTGTTTGAGGCAGATTTCTGTCCGGAACAGGATGTTCCCTTGAGGACAGTCAGAGCACAGACCTGGATCCCAGGCTGCCTGTGCTTTGGGCACCTTGTCCTCTGCTGTTTCCATCCACAGCCTGGGCATGTCCTGCTCCTCAGCACTGCTCATTGTGAAGAATCCTGAACCACCCAGATAAGGCAATTCCTAAGGAGGGAAAGATTTTCTTGTGCTCTCCTCGGAGAACAGACTTTAAACCCATTTGCAACCTACTTACTCATGGTTTTCTCTATTCTGGTAGAGTGCTTTTCAAAAAACCCATCTGCCATCCTTTTCTGTTTTCACAGAATCCCAGAATATCCTGAGCTGGGAGGGACCCACAAGGACCATCCTGTCCAACCCTTGTCCCTGCACAGACACCCCAACAATCCCCCCCTGTGCCCCAGAGCATCATCCAAACCCTCCTGCAGCTCTGGCAGCCTTGGGGCTGTGCCCACTGCCCTGGGGAGCCTGGGCAGTGCCCACCACCCTCTGGGGGAAGGAGCTTTAATTACTCCACCTGATTTTTCATATGAATATTTATCTTTTAAAGCCCATTTTAAAGGTCTGGTGCTACAGAATTTCATGCCCCAACTCCTGTGTGAGTAGCAGAGCATCAGCAAAGCCACAGAAGGAGATGGTGGAGACCAAAAACAATGAGATTTGCCTAAATTTTGTCAGATGTTTTGAATGAGGTGGCAGGTGCAAGACTGTGGCTGGAGCATCCTGGAGGGAGTTCCTGCTTAGCTGTGGACTCATGAGAAGGCTCACTAGTGATGAGAAGGTACAGCTGGGTGGAAATGGGACCCTTCCCATGGCAAAGAATTCCCTTTGGGAATGAGGTTAATGATGCTGGGGAAGTGTAAAATCAAAAGGTCTTTGATGACTTCGTGTTGGTTTGGAATTACATCCACCAGTGAAGGAATTGCCAGAGTTGTCTGCTCAGACACTTGTGTTGTTGACCACATGTCAAGGCCAGCCCTGGTTTGCAATATGTGGAAGCCCCTGGATCTCCCATCCCTCAGGGCAATTGAGCCCCTAACTCAAATCCATATGATTTATTTTTATTTGATTTTAATATTTTATTTCTTTTCCTGCCCAAAGCAAAAACATTCTCGAGACAAAGCTCGTCTTGTGGGCATTGCACTTCAAAAATCTGCGAAGGATCTCAACCAAAAGTTAAAACATCAACAGGAAAAGCATCAAAACAACAATAATATTTGAAACCCAAACAAAATGACAGCTGCATCATCTCAGGCCTCTGAAGAATACCTGCCTCAGTGAAAGGAACTGGCCAGGAGTGTTCCAAAAGGATGGTTTTAATGCAGTTTGGTTCTGTTAATTAAATCATCAGCCTAAGAACTCTGAGGAGGGAGGGAGGGTGTCGCAAACCTTGGAGAGTGGCGGACTTTGCAGTTCCCTTGTCATCATTTCCAGGCTTGGTCTCATTTCTGCTCAGCCTGCCTTATCAGCTGCACATCAGTCCCTGCAGAAGCAGGTTATTAGTGCTTTGTTTTGCAGCTGGCATCAGCCCTGTCACTTTGCTGATGGTCCTGGCCATTGAGGGCACGGAGATTTTGTCCCTGTGCAGAACTTGACGTGCTTTGTCGTGTCTCCTTGTTGGAGGGGTGCAGGGGAGCCAAAGGGAGATGTAACTCCCACCAAGGAAATCACACTGTGCCACTCGCTTTTTATCTGCCACATCACATCCTCAGTTTCTCTCAGCTGTCTCCAGCTCTGCTGAAATCCCATTGAACATCCCTCTTGTTCCCTGGCTCTGCTGTACTGGCTACAAACTGAGAGCTTCATACCAGCTGTTGTTTTTATTTGCTAAAAAGGTACCAGTTTGTGCTCTTTTTCTTCGTGCTACAAGAAGTTAAGCATTAAGGAGTTGAGCATTGCTTTGGCCAAACAAAAATCGATACATCCAGGCTCTGAATAGCCTATTTTTGCTCTTTTTCTCTCCTTAATTTCGCTTTTGTTCCTCTCACAGCCCGTAATAAAGCAACACCCTCAGCTCGTCGTGGGTGAAAGACAATCCAGATGTTTGGGGCGTGGAAACTTCAGTGAAAATCTCAGCCAAGGCTTTGAAAAGGAGAGGGGGCAGCAAGTCACTGACCCTTCTGGGGCCATTTTTGTGCTGCCCCTCAATATTCCATGGTTTTCTCCTTCCCTTCTTTTTGTGCCTTGGTGCATTTTTTACTAGATTCAGGGAAAAAAATTCCCAGCAAGGTGGAATTGCCTCGTGGGTGTTGTTTGTTAAAAGGATTCATCATAATGAATATTCTTGCAACTCCTCTTATTTTGGCAGTTTTTAAGATGTGCTTTTTTAAAAGCACAGTCCTTTCCTCCTGACAGGTTTAATCACACAGGACTTTTCCTTTTTGCCATTTCTCTATTGTGGATGAATGTGTCTATTGTGAAGACACAAGCACTGCAAAGCTGTGTGGATACAATTAGGAGGCAGGACTTGGGCTTTAGGAGCCTTTGCACAAGAATTTAGAGAGCTGCACAAAGAGGTTTCAAAATAAACTTGCTTTTTGGGGATCAGCTAGTCCTGATGGACCTCAGAGAAATGCTCAGGACTCGGGCTTTGCTGGAAAAACCCCTTGGGGAGGATGCTGAGGGCATAAGGAAAGAAGGTTTAGGGGGAAATTGGGGCTGGAAAGAAATAGAATTCAGTGAGGATTCTGGCGGAAGGAAAAGGGTTGGAGGGACTGGGAGGTGGAAGAAAGGATTTGATATCCCTGCTTTCAGCCCAGGCAGCCTCCCAGTTCTCCATCCACGTCTGCCAGCCTTGTGCCCCCAGGAGGGACCCAGAAAAGATGTTAAAAACCCCCAAACCAACAGGGGAAGAATCTGTGGAGGGAGAGTGAGGAAAACCAGGTAATTTTGGTGGGAAACGCTGGAGTTTTCCTTTCTGGCAGCTGGTGGGGCAGGACGTGGTGGTGGCTCCTGGGATGGTCATCCCATCGCAGATTTATTACATTTTATGTACATATTTATTTACATGTCCTGTTCTTTCCCCCAGCAGGAACTGGGAGGGATGGACAGCTGCCAGACAGGAGCTGGGGCTGCCATTCCACATTTCATCAGCGGAGGGAGCTGAACTTGGGAATGACAAGTTGTGCACTCAGAATAAACTGAAAAAGCAAATTCATAGCACGCACCAATGTTACTGACCTGCCCAGGAGTGAATTTAGGCAGGTAGGTTTTAGCACATAAAACACCTGTGAACTCTCTTTATTTTGTTGGGGTTTTTTCTTATTGCATTTATATGCTCTTTTAGTACTTTGAAAACTTCTCCTTTTGAAATGCAGCAAAACTGCATCAAACCCCCTCAGTCAAAGCCTGGGAGATGCTTCGTTGCTCCTCATACAAAACTGATAAACAATACTTTTTTGGACATTCCAAACATGTACAAATCATCATTCAACTCATCACTCGTATTTCAGCACTGAATTATGAATCCAGGGGAAAAGTTCTTATAGCCAGTATCCTGAAAACTCCCATAATGAACTCCCATGGTAGAGAGCAGATTGCTGCCAATAACATAAATAAATGTTGTAGCAGCCCGTGAACATGAAATGGAATACAAAATATAACAACTGAAAGGTTGGGAAAGCTTGTTCTTTGGTAGTTGGTTTATATTTTATAACTATGGGAACTAAATCAATACCACAATTCTTTATGCACGAACATTTTCAATCTTGTTATGGAATGCTTATAAAATATTCAGCAAACCAGAGGAAAGGCAGCAACTTAGAGGGCTCAGGTTATTTTCCTTGCTGTAGGTGGAACATTACTTTGGAGGATTGACAAAGATCCCCCAGCATTTTCTCCTGGATGGATGGTGTTCCACACAGCTGTGCAGCTCAGGAATGGGACTGCAATCCAATCTCTAATTGTATTAATCACCTTGGTGAACAAAGCCCTGCAGACATGGGGACTTTGGTTAAAGGAGGTGATGACCCTGGGGACACCCACTGGAGCAGTCACTTGTCCTCCTTGCAGCTCCTCAGGGTCTGCACTTTGGAAGGAGATGGAGCTTCAGGGCTGTCCAGGTACCAGAGGCACCACCCAGATGTTTTGCTGCCAAAAGGCTCGTACAACATGCCCTGATTTTGCCCCAAGTGCCCCCCCAGCTCGGACCTCCCTCTGTAATTTTTGAATAAAACCCCAACCCCCTAACGTTGTCTTCAGATCCAGAACCCCAGACTCATTTAGGCTGCAAAAAAGACCTCTGAGATTGAGCCCACCCTGTGACCAACCCCCAAAACCTCAACTACTCTGTCAGTCCCTGCCTGCTCTCTTCCTTTATTAACTTCAATACTCTTCTCCAACTTCTGCACAAACTGCCTTTAAGTATGTGCTTAAAATAAAGCATCCTAAAATGACTGGCTGTTGCTGCACAGAAGTTTTTCTGTGAGTGGGAATCTAATTTGTTATCCCCTGTCTCAGGTACTTAAGGATGTGATTTGTGGCCTACGTGAAAAATGGAGTTATTTCATGTAGTAAAGCTCAATTTTGTACTTCAAAGAGCACATAATTTCGGAGCTGCTTTTCTGAATAACAGGATTCCATGTTATTGAATTATTTATGTTTTATATTTGAGCTTACCGCTTAGTTAGTAAATGAAGTTATTTTATTTATTACTCTGTTAAACAGAACAATTTTATTAGTTCTATTTCCATGCTATTAATTCCAATTTTTTGTATCACGAGGGCTTCCTGGGGTCACCTCCTTCCCTCCCTCAAAGCACAGCTAATTTTGAAGAGCCTTTGGCTTACTCAGAGCCTCTTCTTTTTGCCTTCTGAATATTCCCAAGGGTGGAGATTCCATGGCCTGTCCATAAAAGCATCAAACACCCACCCATGTCCTGCATTTGGAACTCCTGGTCCAATTCTTCTCCTGGAGACCTGGGGACAGCACCAAGGAGGTCACAACCCCCCTGCCTTATCCCAAGGGGGATTGACTTTTGATGGACAGCAGAGTAGGGGGAAGGGAAGGCAGCTAAACACAGTTTTTATTGCAAAATTAATCCCTTTATTGAAGAAACCAGTGACCTGTCACCTGGAAACTACTCGGGTTTTGGAAGAGTCTACGAAGGACTTCAGGGAGGAATTTATTAAATCCTGCATTCACCAAGACCAGTAGAATATTCTGCACTTTTCTTTGCTTTTTCCTCCTTTTGGAAATGGTTCATTGTTCTTTAATGCTTTCTAAAAAAATCATTGACTTTTCCACCCAGGGGGAGGTTCTCATTTTGTCTTTTGGAGGAAAGCACTTAGCCCTGGGCACAGGAAGCATTAAAGAACTATGAGCCAAGCCTGTCCCTCATGTCTTAAACAGCTGTGGGGTTATTTCTTTATTTTCTTAAGGCTCTTCTTCTCCTTTGTCTCCTGTGATCATTGTTTTTATATCTTTCATATGATCTTGATGCTATAAATTCAACATCTCTGCTGGACCCACTTCTCTCTAAGGAAAGCAGAGATGCAATAATGGACTTATGGAATCTGTAACCCTGCAAAATGCAGCACAAAATTTAAAGACCATGACTGTTCCTCTGTGTTTAGAATTAGGGCAGATTCCAGCACAAGGAAAAAAATCTGGATTTTTCTTTAATATTTGGGTAACTGTTATTTTCACTTTTATTTCCTTGCCTTTGCAGTTCCAGGAAAATATAGCAGAAAGGTAAAATGGGTAAAGATACACCAGAGGATGGTTGTGGTGTTTTCAGTTGAGGACTCCTGTCCACACAGGGCTGGCAGCTCTTTTTTTTAAAAATAAAATTCACAGAACATGTTCAGGCTCGATCTAAACGAGCATTTGGATCCTCAGGCGAGCTGTGAATTTCCTGCTCTCCATCCAACCCCTCCTGCCTTTGGCACAATTCCTCCCGAAAACGTTCTGCTTTAGAAAACCCCTGGATTTGGTTGATTTGTGCCAGGGTTGATGCAGAAATGAAGCTGCTGCACCCACAGGGACATCAAATAGTGGCCAGTCCTGCTCTCTGCTCTGCCTTTCTCCTGCTCTGAAGGGTGGCTGGTTTTATACCCAATGGTTTCTGCAGGATGAGCTCTGGTTGCTGGAATGATCTCAGCTCGCTGCAGCTATGGCAATAACAATGAAATGATAGGATTTTCTGCTGGGAAAGAAGACACTGCACTATTTTGGAGCTAAATATAATCCTGTGCCAGAAGAATCCACCAACCCAAACTCCTGTGTGTGACCCCCCCTGAAGATTTCACTTGAAGATTCTTTTTGGATTTCTTTTTGGATTTCTTTGTGGAGCTTCTCTTTATAAATACCTGGGGAGGCTGAACAAGGGTGACCTCCCCCAGCTCAGCTGTGAAAACCACTCTGCTTCTTCCCAGGCTTTGCAGGAATCACGATTTCTGAGATAAAAGAAGCCTCACCCAGTGCCTTCTCTCGAGTAATGAAGCCTAATTAGGAGCCCAGCTAAAATTGGGAGTGCCAGCCAGATGGCAGAAGTCCTCAAGTGCCACTGACATTTTTTTTTCATTATGAATGAAAAGCAAAAGGTTTTAAACAGGGTTGTGTTTAAACATTGTTAGATTTATTACAGCAAATAGTAAAAACACCCCAAACAAATAAAGAACTCTATGCAAGGTCATCGGTGTAGCTTTTCTGCTTCTCATTTCTCTTTATTACACAAGGTCTTTACCCTTCAGGTCCTGGGAAAAGCAGAGCAGTATTTTAGAGATACTTTATCATCTTTCCTTAAAATAACCCAACAAACAAATCCAACTCTTTTCCCCTGAAGTGAATCGAGACAGTCTGAAATCCTTTCTGTGTGTTCTCAGGAATGAAAACACACTCGGAAGGAATCCTTTGGTTCTCATTTTCAGGTGTTTTGTTGATCTTTTATGTGTGTTTCTCTTTTTAGCTGTAATCACCCCATATTCCTTAGGTTTTTGGGAGTTCACCTGGAGAAGAGAAGGCTCCAGGGAGACCTGAGAGTCCCTTGCAGAGCCTGAAGGAGCTCCAGGAGAGCTGGAGAGGGACTGGGGACAAGGGATGGAGGGACAGGACAAAGGGAATGGCTTCCCACTGCCAGAGGATGACTTAGATGGGATATTGGGAAGGAATCCTTGGCTTTGAGGGTGGGAAGGGGCTGGAATGGATTTCCCAGAGAAGCTGTGGCTGCCCCTGGATCCCTGGGAGTGTCCAAGGCCAGGATGGACGGGTCTTGGAGCACCCTGGGCTGGTGGGAGGTGTCCCTGCCCGTGGCAGGGGTGGCACTGGGTGGGCTTTGAGGTCCTTCCAGCCCAAACCATCCTGAGATTCTGTGATCCCTGGAAAGACATCCCTGGAAGCATCTTTAATGCACACTGAGCTCATCAGTATTTGATTCTTCTCCCTCTCTTTAAATCATGGTTTGCCTTGCCAGCTTTTATTGTGCCATATTTTATTTTTAAACCCACTCTGACTCCCTTCAAACCCCATTCCTCATGCCTGGCTCTCCTCACCCTCACTGTAACTATGCACTAAACCAGTTTGCTGCTCTGTCAATGCTCCAGAGATGGTGCCATGGCCTGAAGACAACAAAATTAGGTGCCCAAAGAGCCCATCCAACAAGCTGAAGGAGCTGTGCTGTGGGAGCAGCACATTCCTGGTCTCCTGAACCTTTTGAAGGATGATTTTAAGAGAGTAGCAAAGGAAGCCTTCGTTTTCACCATGGAAATATGAATAAATTTTGGATATTTATTCACAGCAAGGAACATCTTATTTAATGCAGTGCTGAACTGTCCAAAGCTTTATTGTGTCCTAAAAAATTAACTAAAGAGGTGCCAAAAAGTGAGACTCAACAGCGTAATCATACAACCTTTTATATTTTGGATTTTCTTGGGGGAAAAATATAAAATAGTTTTTAAAAAAAGGTGTTTTCTGGTTCTACTGACCTGAACCAAACCCTTTGCTGGAAAGGCATGACTGGAAGTTTCAAACGTTCCTGTAGTGTGAATGAGAACTGTGAGATGATTTGAGCATGGTGTTAATTAGTTTGAGAAGAAACCTGCCCTCTTATCACTTCATCTTTTGCTTCTGATACTCCTGGGCACTGAGAATGTTCTTTGCTACTTTTTCCTGATGTTGCTCAGTCAATAATTCTTAGATATCAAAGATAGTGGTAGCTGGTATTGGCCACCCTCCACTTCTGGAGTAAAGAAGCTGTATTTAATTATTATAATTTAGCTTAATATGAGGCTTTGTTTAATTTCTTGACATTCTTAAACACTACTAATATTAGTATTTGATTTACATAGCTTTCTTTAGCTGCTCAGTGCCTCTGCCCTGGAGTTTGGACGAGTTCATAAGGACTTTTTGGAACTCAGGCAATGGGATCAGAAGGCAAAACTGCTCAGTTCAGGTGCTGCTAAAACTCATGGTTTGTGCCAGCGTTTGGCTTTTTGCTTTTTCCCCCTCAAAACTCGTGCTCTGCTGAGACACAACTCTGAGTGATGAAAGCAGAGCACTCCGAAGTTGTGTTCCAGCAGCAGATATTTATGAATAGATGGGGCTTGTCAGGAGTACAAGACTCCAAAAATTGGTTTACTTTGATGTATAGAACTGTTTAAGAGAAATATTATGCCAGCAATTTCCCTTCCCTTGGCCTGGAAGGAAGGTGTGTCTGATGGGAGTGTGGATAAGCAGGAAAGGCTCCAGAAGGGGGTTTGGTGATGGAGGGGACACAAATCTGGGCATTCTTCATGTAGTGGCCTGTTCTGAATGAGGGGAACAGGTGTCTGCAGAGAATTCTTTTCCCTGTAATGTGTCAATGGGAAGAATTCCATTTGTTCAGATGGGGGAATTCCTCTGGATCCCATGCACTTTCTCCTCTACAAGGTGGAGCAGCTCTGCCTTCTGGGAACTGTCCAGCATGGGAAGGATTCTCCTCCTCCCTAACGAAGCATGGGAAGGATTCTCCTCCTCCCTAACTAATGCCCCTGCCCTATATGATGCAGTCTGGCTGCAGATAATGCACAGTTCCTGAGTGTAACATGCAGCTCTTGTTCTCCTGTCCACTTTAGTTTCCAGCTAAACTAGCTGAGTTTTTAACTAACACCGCGTTGTGCAGGGGAAACATCGCTGTCTGCTGGAATTAAAGTGGATCAGGAACTGTCTGAATGAGCCAATCAAAGTGATGAAGAACTTTGAAAGCCGGCCCTGTGGTGCATCTTTGTCGGGCTCTGTGAAAGGAAATTCGGAATGCTTGTTGAGACAAGTGTTATTCATGTTCACCAATTTCCTGGCTGTTCTCCTAATTAATCATCCCTTTAGGCTCCCATTTCCTTCCTGACAATTGCTAACGCAGGCTTTGGGAACTGCACCCTACAGCTCGTGCTGCTCCTGGGTGTTTGGGGAAGGAGAGTTTGTAGCCATAGAAATGCATCCCACAGCCCTTTGAAATGAATTCCCAAGGGCTTCAATCGCTCTCAGCGCCAAACCCAAACGTTGTTCTTCATTAAAATATTGAAATAACCAAGATTCCATTACAGGGGATGTATTTAAATGAATTATTACGAGAATGGAGACTGTAGAACCCTCTGTATGAAATCCCTGTCGATTGAAGTGGAGGGTGGCCATGCTAAAAACTAAAAGCTTGGCTTGGAGCAGGATGAAGAAGGAGGGAAGACAGGGAGGGTGGGGACCCCCCTGTGGTGCAGCCTCAGCAAACATCGATTCCATCCCACCAAGGGGCTCTTCCCTGGCTGTGTGTGAGAACAGACACCTCTTCCCTGTGAGGGCATTTCAACTCATGAAGTAATTAGCTGAAATACCCAAATAGACTTTGGAGTGAGGACTGGGGCCAGGCAAAGCCAGGCTCTGGCTTGGTCACTCCCTCCCTCTTTGTGCCTTGTATCCCGAAGGATTTGTGTTGGAGATCAGCTTTCCTGGGCCAATATTAGAATAAACTTGGTTTCTCCTGGACAAGAGTAGGAAACTGAATATTCCCACGTCTGGGCAAATGATTGCAGTGCATAATTATTTCCTGTGGTTTGGTTTCTTCCTTTCCCTTTCCCTTTCCC
>WBMV01008946.1:2899-35143 GCA_013396655.1 Campylorhamphus procurvoides | reverse complement strand
GGCCGGCTGTGGGGCTGAGGGCATGGCTGTGGGGCTGAGGGCGACGCTGAGGCCGGCAGTGGGGCTGAGGGTGGGCCGGCTGTGGGGCTGAGGGCTCCGGGACGCCCGAGGGCGTGTGCTGTATTTNGGGCCGGCTGTGGGGCTGAGGGCAACGCTGAGGCCGGCAGTGGGGCTGAGGGTGGGCCGGCTGTGGGGCTGAGGGCTCCGGGACGCCCGAGGGCGTGTGCTGTATTTGCTCTCCCCGAGTATCGCTGTCGAAAACAGCAGTGGTGGCGGAGGAAGAGGTACGAAATGCAGCGGGCGTTGGTGGGGAGGGTTAGTCAGCAGCTGAAAAGTGATGTTTGCAGTAGCGTGGCCTCTCGCAGGGTCGGAGGACTTGTAACTCTGCTGCAGGTGTGTTAGACACCATAAACACTCCTCTCAGAAGGCGCCGTGCCTTCGGTGTGCGCAAAGGCAGCCAGGCCTTTGCCGTGACAGCGCGGCCGGGCTGCAGCGGCATAGTGCCAGGCCGGGAGTGTCTGTGCCCTGTGTCTGTGCTTGTATCTGTGCCTGTGCCAGGATAACGCCGCTCCTGCACCGCTTTTCCAGGTCCTCTATCCTCAGCGAAGTCTCCACACGGTCCAGGTCGAAGCTGCCGTCGGGCAAGAACATCCTGGTTTTCGGTAAGTAACATGCGAGCAGCGCGGTGTTGGTTTGTTGTGTTTGTTATTTGTAGGAACGAGGCCTGTTTAGAACAGTGATGTGAACAGACTGGCACACGGGTTTGTTACAGCTGCATTATGTAATTGGAGCTGTGGTTTTGTCTTCACTAGATTGACTTTCTTTTTGATTTCCACTGTTAGATTTGCAACATATTTAACAAATAATAGGGAATAAGTTAGTGCTTCATTCTTATGGTATAAGCTATTGGATTTAGCTGAAATACTTGAAAGAGAACCACAAATAACTGTGATTCAGAAATGTACAGGGATGCTTCTCATTAATTAAGCAAGTTTTGAATAAATCTTTTCTATGAAGTTAAATCCTGAAGGTGTCTTTTTTTTCTTCTGTACGAACTTACTGGCAGGTGATGATGGTTCAGGCAAAACCACACTCATGGCTAAAATACGGGGAGCAGAGCATGGGAAGAAAGGAAGAGGACTGGAATACTTGTATCTCAATATCCACGACGAAGACAGAGATGGTAAGTTCATTTAGTATGTGATCTCTTCACTGGAATTAAATACCTGCCATGTCACATTAATAACTGTGGTTTCATGAGCGTATTTTGGGTTCCACCCAGGCAGCTGGGTCAGTGCTGTGCTGTGTGTTTTATAAGCTGTACCCATGTCTGTCTAGTGGCATGTTCCCCAGGCAGGGTGAATTCCTCCCCTTGCCCTTCTGGCAACTTGACCTGTGTGTGAGGAGAAGGTACCCCTCTGGGCAGCTCTCGGGATCCCTTCACTGGGAGGGGAGATACATTTGCTGTTGTTGACTTTGTAGCAGCCCTAATGACAATTGGTGTGGCTACTTAGTGACTGGAGAAAGTAAGTGATACATCTGTGAGAATTGAATTCTTGGTGTGGATTTCTGGGCACCAGGTGTGGGGGCTGTGTGTGGAACTTTGGTTAACTGGAGCAGATATTTTGTTAGAGTTAACTCACTGAAGAACAGAAAGGCAGAATCAGTATTTCCTTTTCTCAAGTTGCAGCTTGTTTCTTTGCTTCTTGTCTTTTTGTTGCTGTTGGTCATTGCTTGTCTCTGTTGTATGGGAGGGAGGTGATAAGAGAACATTTAAAAGCAGGTCTAATGACCAGAACAGTCCTGTTTATGGGGAGATTGGAGACAGAAGGAGATGGGGAGTGAATTCCTAAATCTACCTCTGCTTGTCCCATTTTGGGCAAGCTGCTGGAGGCTTGACTCCTTGGGTTAGTTTGTCTTTAAAAATGGGGAATGATGGTTTTCCTCTTCAGGACCTCCTTCTGAGTTTTGAGTGCAGAAGAGGGGAGCAGTGATGGTGGTTCATCCCTGTTCCTGAAAACAAGTGGACTAGGAAGATCCTATAATGGCATTTTGAAACTGGAAGTGTACTGAGGCTTGCAGGAGTGATTAAGTGCCATATGTGACTGGTTGTTATGGAGATGGGTCCTGCTCTCATGTGGCCGGAAACTGTCTTTGTCTGCTAAGTTAGGCACAATGAGAGGATGAGTACATTGCCTGTGTCTTCCATGGCCTCCTGATCTTGCAGTTCCTAAAAATCTTTGGGGCTGTCATATAAGTGCTGAGCCACTTTTGGCTCCCTCAGGTTCTGGGTGTAAGTGCTTTCCCTCCTGCACAATCTGCTTTAGTTCTGCATAAACACTTCAGGGGGAGAAAGCCCTGCGATGAGGAGTGTTAAGGCAGCCTGTGTCATCAGGGTTCTGGCAACTTCAAATGACATGGTATTATAAGTAGAAAAATGTTTGCTGTGCTATTTTTCCTGGTTTTGTCTATCAAACCTCAAGTATATCCCTACTTTGGAAATATTTTGTGGCTACTCCCAAGTATCTGAAAGTGATAAGGGGGATTAGGAGAGACCTGTCGTAAGAACTCAGGCAGCAGTAGCAGGGAAAAAGAGACCTTTTTGACTGACTGCAGACTCAGTTGGAGAATTCGAGTCTTCATGCATCCCTCTAATGGATGTGTTAGGATCCAATAATACATCCCTTTTTCCTTTCTGTCTCATTAGTGTCACCCGCAAGCAAAATAAATAGCAAAGTGGGTCAGGACCTCCCAGCAGGCTGAGATAACACCCTTCCTTCTCTAGGACAGGTTTGGATTTGGTTACAAACTCTGTATGCTTCAGATGTGTGTATGCTCAGATGCTGATTTGGGAACAAAGCTTTTATAACTGACCCACAATTCTTGGAAGCCACGAGGGAACTCAAGGCAGGCATTCAGGAGCTCCCTGCCAGATACGGGGTTTTGAGAGTGTCTGCTTTTTATTATACCCCAGCCTATCCATGACCAAACCACAAGGATTTCCAGGGGTGTTGGAGGAACGCTCATTGCTAAAACTCTGTAGTGGAGTGAGGGGATCTTCACAACTTCTTTCCCAGGTGGTAGAAGATTTGTTTGCTGTCTTTACTTTACACTCCTCTGAAGAAGAATGAATATTCACTTCAGGAGAAATATTTTCGTCACAGTGCTGAGTCATTATCTACTTCCCACCTCCCTTTGGAAATCTGAAGGAAAATCTGTGTTGTTTCTTACCACATCACTCCCCTTCCTATTTAAGGGATATTTGAACTTGGCTTCTCCTACATTTAAAGTAGAATTTCTCTAGATTGCTGCATGTACATCTTAGTTTACAGTTACTTTTCACCTAAGGATTAAATTGTTCTTTTTAGCTTGTAGGAAAGTTAAACTAATGCACCTCTTTCTTGAAGGACCTCTGTGGCTCATGCAGGTGCCCACTTAAGTTTTTGCTGGTTTCTGGGCAGTGGCCACTGCCCAGCATGGGTGGCAGATGCATGTGGCCACTGTTGGCATCCAGCTTCTCCAGGTCTGTCTGGTGCTTGTCCTTCAGTGTAACATGCAGGGCTTTGGTCCCCAGGGCTCAGGATAACTTAGAATCCAAGTCTGCTACTCAATCTCTGCCTGAAAAGTTTCTTTCCTAGGGTACTGTCCCAAATTGTGCCTAGGCTGAGGTGTTTCTTTGAGAAGAGGTTTGGAGGTGCCTGAAAAGCAATCCTGAGAGAGAGGATTTTCCTAAATCCCCAGGTGCGTTATCCGTGGAGCATATGGCAGCTCCTGCTATGTTGCACTGTAGTTCATCTGGATGGAAGCACTTACAGCACTAGCTGGGAAGTTAACTGGGAATATTAGCTGACCTTGGACCTCAGGCCCAAGAGCCCTCTGTTTTTTGGGCAGTGTGGCCAGTGTTAATTTTTTGCCTGTCTTTGTGATGAGCAGATGTGTGGTGTCTATGCTGGTTAGTCTGCTTTTGAGAACAGAGAATTTGAATTCATAGGAGGTACAAGAGAAGCTCTGCATAATTTTCTTAAAGGATCTTTGTTTGTAGAGGAGCTTTCAGGGTCTCTTGCAGTGACAGGACCGAGTTGCAGTGAGGATGTGCAGCAGAACAGTGAGCCAGCCTGCAAGGACTGGCCTTGCAGTGGTCCTGTTGGGTTAGCTGGCAATCACAAACACCCCAGGTCTTTCTGAGCTGCTTCAGTCTGCAAATGCAGCACAGCTGTCCCGAATATGCCAGGGAAGCAGAGCCATTCTGCTGTTGAATTCTTACTTGTAACAAAATTGAGTAGTCTTAGGGTTTTGCCTCAGGTTTGGACTGGCCTCACTCATATCATATGCATATTCCAGTTGAACTGGTTGTTCCACATTGGGCCAAGTCTTGCTGGTACACTGGTTTCTAATGGGTAAATTGTCTTTTTTTGTCAACATCTTTAAAGTGGTTCTCTTGAAAGTTTTCTCCTCTTTTGCTTCTGTTTACAGCTTGGGCAAGGGATATCTAATTGCACCTTTTGAATAAATGCAGGTGTAGGCCACACAATCAGCCATCTGCCATAAAGTTCATCAAAGCTGGCAAATCGTTTTCATGACTAAAGAAATAGTGGAATATTGACAGGATTTAGAAATGTATTTTAGCAGTAAGAAGCAGCACCTGCTCTTTCAGCAGGATCTAGTATTTGTTTACTCTGTTTTGGTGTCTCATGGCCACTGTGAAGGGCCCAGTTAATATTCATGATTAAGTAGGAGCTTGATGTGGTGCTGGCAAAGCTGAATTTGCCATCAAGTCTTTGCCAAACTGTAAGCAACCAGTACTGCATTTTGAAGTGTGTTTTATGTTTTAGCAAATGTCAATCACAAGACATACCTCTTCCCTGTAAGGAAGGAGCAAGCCTTTCCTTTGCATACGGTGTTACATTTTTTGTTAAAGTACATTTGAGTGTGAAAGGCTTCCAGTTTTCCTGGCAGATTCATTTCATTAGAGTGATAGTTCCAAATGCTTTCTAGTTCCACCTATGTTCTAGTTCCAGTCTGCATTCCAGGTGTTAAGTAAAAATTAAGTTCTTAAGGGGGGCAAAGGTGTTTAGCAAACAAACTCTTAGATATTGGCTTTAAAAAGTGACTCTAGAAGCAGTGAACTAGGATATTTATTAATTTTTGTTACTTGACAAGGTGTGAAAGTCTTTTCTGCAATCCAAGCACTCCCCACAGGAGAATCCATCAAAATCCTGGTCAGAGCTGTAAACTTTGAACCAGGTTACTTAGGTTTTTAAAACTTCCATTCATGCTCCAAGGAGACAGTTGTGCACAACCATAGTTCGTGTCTATTAATAGCCTTTAGCTCATAGAAAGCTCATGGGGTGTTTATTCACTGGCATGTTGCTGCTGTTGGGAATGTACAAAGGATGTTTCTAGAATGCAGAGTGAAACAGTCCTGCCCAGATGTTTCATTTACTGTTGTGTAATAGGAAATGTGTAAATGTGTTCACATTGTGACCTACCTTCTTTTCTGTTTTTCCAAACTTTTACCAGACCTTCCCTCTGTCCTCAGAGCCTTTGACAGCCTTAGATTTGAACATCCAGTGCTGTGAGAATCCTGTGGGATACCAGTGGGATACATCTTCAAGTGGGGGAGGGAGGGTGAACAGTGCTGAGTATGCAGAGGGGCATTTCCAGGATGCACAGGGATTATCCTGACTGCTGCAGGGTGGGTCTGAGGTGTGCAGGGGGAAGGAAGAACAACTCTAAGTTCAAAGGCTGTGGCCTGTTTGTGTGATGGCTGATGTTGGAATGTCTTAGGACACCCCAACAGAACTTAAGCAGGAGCATAACAGACACTGAATGAAGCCTGCCCACATGCAGCATCTTGATGTGATCTGTGTGTGATTTGGCTGCTCAGTAATTTTGCCCAAGACTTTATTAAAGGGGTAGTGTGTATATGTGTGTAACCTTATCACCTTCCAGAGTTCTTAGGCAAGTTTTTGCCTTTTTGGGGAGCCAGAAAGGATCCTGATGGATTCCTTCCTAGAATTAAGTTATGGTAGCCACAGTAACTGGATTTATTTTGAGAAGTTGAAAGATTCAGGACAGATAAGTACAGTGAGGCAGCATAATCATGAAGCTCAGAAGCTGTTTTGAAAATCTGGGTTCTGCAGTGATAGGTTTGCAGACCTGTCTGTTCAAAAATTCATATATCTTGTGTGTAGTGCAAGAGAGACTCACTTCCCTCTGGATAGCTGGAGTAGAATGGGGAATACTTAGGAAGAGTCTAGAAGACAGAAACAATGGTCCTTTTCAGGAGGAAATTCTGAGGATAAAGTAATTTTTTAATTATTTTTTTTTAATTTGGACAGTATTGGTTTTTCATGATATCTGATACATCATTCCTGGAGGATGCTTAATTTTCTGGTTTTATTCTTGCCAAGAGCTCAGGTTTGGGGTAAAATGCCAGCTCCCCACCCCACCTTGCATTCCAACAAAGTGTCCAGCCACTGTCACAGCACTTGGGGGAGAAACACAAAAGCTAAAATCCCAAATCATTTCTCTAGCGTTAATCCTATGAGGAGCCTTCAAGTAGTAGCCAGTGTTAAGCTGGTATGAATTAAGAGCAGGGAGCACAACCTTGTTGGGTAGATTTGAGTTTGTCCTGTGTTTGCTCCTCCCACTGCTGTGCTAGAAGCCTAAGCTGCTTACTGCTTGTATCTTGTTTGCAGCTTATTTCTGCTGGGAGATATCTTCAGTGTTAAACCAGCTTATGTGTCTGGGGGACACCTCAGGCAGGATTCCTGCTGGCCTGGGCCAGGTCCCCTCTTCAAATCCACATTACACATGTCGCATGTCCTCTGGTTTCATTTGGAATGTATGTGGTTCCAGTTAAGGACTTTTGTGTCAGCTGTCCTTAGTAAAAGCCCAAGAACAAAAATTATTTTTTTGAAGGAAAATGTTCTGAACCCAGAAATTAAAGCATTTGCTGAATAATGTGGGCATTAACACGTGAACCTGTGTCAGAAACAAAGAGGCTGCTGGGAGCCAGGCCTGGGCCTCCCATTGACCACCGATGCACTGCTCTGTTTGCTTCTGGCAAAGCAAAGCCTTGGCATCTGTGAGTTACAACTGCACCTTTTCCTTGCAGATCACACTCGCTGTAATGTTTGGATTCTGGATGGAGACTTGTACCACAAAGGGCTGTTGAAGTTTGCAGTTTCTGCAGAATCCCTGCAAGACACCCTCGTAGTCTTTGTTGCAGATATGTCTAGACCTTGGACTGTTATGGAATCTTTACAGAAATGGGCCAGTGTCTTGCAAGAACACATTGACAAGATGAAAATTCCTCCAGAAGAGATGAGACACATGGAGCAGAAGTGTAAGTCTTTGCATCTATGCATTCTTGTTCTTTTTTTAATTATCTCTCACAACTTTCTCTTGTAATGATAGATTTCTTTGGATTGGTGTTTTGAGAATGGGTTGGATAAGAATTACTTTGAAGCATTGTGGTTGCAACTCTAATTCAAATAGTCTGTTGAAACAACTCTTCCAGTTTTGCTGTGCTAGCAAAACATCTGGTGAATTGTTGGTCCATATCCCATGCAATACTGAGAGTTTGATAATTTGCTTTTTAAAAAGGGCAATTTTTAAAAAATAACTCCATGAAATGACAATTCACGTTTTTAAAAATGGTGACAAAATTCAATAAGTGAGGTGTTTGATTTCCTGAGGTATCTTAAGCCAGGTCCCATTCTCATCCTGTGCTTGTCTTCTAGAAGGTGTCTTTGTCCTTGTTTATCTCAGAGCTCAGACTGTGATCCTGGTACAGCTAATTGTCTCCCTCTACAGCCATTCCTGCCCTGTGACTTTAGGAATGTTGTATAAATTAACCTTCTTTCCTGGTGTACCCATGGCAGGACAGAGTCTGGCACTGGCAAGCAGTCATTTTTGCAATATTGTTTCTTGCAGCTGCTTTTTTTTTTTTCCTAAAATAGTTCTGAATGTTTCTTGAGAATTTTTTCTGTTTTCATATGAAATTACTCAGAAATAAATTCTTCAGTGGAAAAGACCTTAGGAACACACATTCCTTTTCAGGTGAAGTACAGATTCAGACTGATCCCTGCTGGTTGGTGCTCTGGTTCTGAGCTGGCTCTCTGTGCTGGAGTGTGTGAAACTTGCAAATAGTGTCTGGTAGTTTCCTGAGGATCCCTTTAGGGATCAGTGTGATCTGTTTGGCCTGTGAGCCTTCAGGCGTATTTGTATAACTGGTATTCTCCCTGTATGTCAAATAATATGTTCCCAAAAGCCTTGTGCCTACAGCATATGAGCTAGAGTTTAAGCTTGAAACCACCTGGGTTTGATCATCAGGTTATATTGGGGGGAAAAAAGTAAAATATGACAGTTCTGAGTGGAGAAAGTTTTGGGGGTTTTATGCGTATGAGAGATTTTTTGGGAATGGGAAATGGAAAGGCAGTTCTAGTATCAAAATACAACAGCTAACCCAATTTGCACTTTTCTGAGACGCAGCAAGTTTTATGGAAATTAGACAAAGGTGGAGTTTGTGCACTTAAATTTTAGTTTTGAGAAGTGTTTGAGCCTTCACTAAGAGTGCCCTCTGTGGAGGAGCCTGTTACACCTCTGGCAAAGCTTTAGGACCCTGTCTGAGGAGCTTGGAAGACTTTCCAATAGTAGTATCTTAGAGATTTCTAAATTCAAGTATTGTAGGAACTCCTGGTTTCTGTTGTGCTCTGGTGGAGTGGAGGGCAGAGGCAGGTTTGGGAGGAGCTGCATTCCCCCACAGCAGGACTCTGTTCCTATCCCTGGATTTTGGGCTGGTGGCAGCACATGGGTCGCTCAGGAGCCAGGATGTGTCCGTGCCTAAACTTCCACCTCGCTCCTGTTCTCCAGCACTGTGCAGGACACCTCTGTCACCTCAGGTACCTGTCTTCTGGTGTCTTGCAGACTGTCCCTAAGGCCAGATCTGTGCTCAGAACTTTGGCAATCATGGCCATTGTCCTCACAGCCCATTACAGCTGTGGCTGTGCCAGTGCAAGTGCTCAGGCAGTGCCTGAAGAAAGTCTTGGGCCTACTGTTCATCCATAAAGCTACAGCAGCAAAATGCTCCTTGCTACAACCGTGCTGCCTGTGCTTCCTGAGGAAAACTGCCACTTACAACATGGAGAATCATGGTGTTGCAATAGCCCAAATATGTAAAAGCCAGGCTAATAAAGTACACATGCAAAGCAGGCAGTCAAAACATGGCAGCAGAGTGCTGTGATGTGCTGAACCCACTCCAGTGACCCCCTGCACCAGAGCACCACTGGCTGGAGCTGATTCTTGCCCTCAGCCTGCAGAGCCACGTTCTGTGGTCCTGCCCTTCCAGCCCCTGTGGCCCAGGCTGGGTGGCTGCAGAGCCTGGTACACCTGGCATCAGTGACATGGGGAAACACTCTCCAGTATTACCCCCAAGTGCTGCTGGGTTGGCCTTTCTCCATTGCCAAGGTCTGAAGAGCTTCCAGAAACCCTTTAGTTGGCTCACCACTCTCCACGGAGCTGGACTTTGGACTGCTTGGCTCTGCTGTAAGGGGTTGTGGGGCCTTTCCCCACCCAGCCTTTGGTCCTGTACTTGCTCTGAGATACTGACTCTTGGCTTTCCTGGGCTGGTGTTTGAGAAACTTCCCACCTGAGTTAAAGAGCTCCCAGGATGGGAGCAGGACACGCACGTGGGAGCAATGGGCTGCCTTGAAAGAAATTATGTTGCTCAGAATACACCAAGAGCATTCTGTCTGCACGCCTGCTCTGGAAATTCCTTGCTTGGGTAATGTGAATTCAGATACAGATTGGCAAATGTTCTCATTTAATTCAAGCTTAATTATGATATATCATTATTTAAATAACACATTTGAATAATTATTTCTGGGAATATGTAAATATTGCCTTCCTATTTAAGACAGCAAAGCAGAAAAGACAACTGTCCAGAATCAAGAACTGCAGAAAGGAGGTTTACTGGTAAAATGGCAATTACACGAACGTCCTCTGGAGTGTTTGAAGCTAAAGAATTGAAACCCAATAACATTTTTCTGAAAACTAAGCAGTGTCCCATTCAAGCTGAATTAATTTCAGGGGTTTTTTTAATTTTTCTATTCTGACGTATAGCTGAAAGCTAAAAAATAAAAGAAACGTAGTTTGCCCAGGCATCTTTTGTCTAGGAGTTCTTTTCACAAGACTAAAATTCATGATCCATAAAGGTGGGGCACAAAAAAGCTAAAAGTTTTGTGAACTGATGGTGGAACTTAAGAGAGTGTAAAGAGGGAGTGATTATCTCATAAAAATACTCTGCATTTCTCTCCTGCTGTTCAGGGCCTTCAGGACCTACCTAGCTGAGTTAAGTTATAGTGTTTGCCTTCCATTTCCATATTGCAGTTAAACAATACTCCAGGCCTGAGGATCTTAACTGTTACTGGAACAATCAAACCTAAGAATCATTGTGGTGCTTTCTGGTGGTGCTTCCAGTCATTGCAAGTCATGAGTGATCAGCTGTTCTGTTGGAGGCAGCTGCAGTGAATAAACAGTAACAGAAGAACAAAACAGGTTGCTGGAACCTTGTTATATTAAATGCAAAACTCTAAATAAAAGGCTTTTTACCTAGATAAGCCTCCAGTTTGGTAGATGAATCAGTGTGATTTCAGTGGCATGCCATCACCTGGGGATAGTTTTTCAAATCTAACAGGCCATGCTAGTGCTCAGCCTTACTGGTAAGGAGCAGAATGTTACTGATCTGTCAAAGAAACAGTTGCTTTTCTGGCTTCCTCTTTTGTGTGCATCATCTTACGTGTTTTCCTGTTCAAAAACCTTAAACCAAAGTCACTTTCTCCCTGTTCTTAATAGAGTTGTTTTCCATACCACATAGATGATTCCTTAATATGAATTATGTAGTGGAGCAAATATTCATAGCCTACTAGAACAAGGAAAAGAAAAGATTATACCTGTTGTTTGGGCACACAAGGGACTTTATGTTCATTAAAACCTTGAGAGTGGATGGAGATCAAGGGAGAAATAGCTATGGGAGGTCTGGATAAAGTGTTAATTTGCTGGGTGTCCAAGAAACTCTTTACCTGCAGTCGGTGCTTTATTAACTGCTTAGAGTGCAGTTGTTCCACAGCACTTGGGGTACAGGTTTACTTGGATTTAACAAAACTGAATTTTGAATGGGAGTGGAGGTTGAATGAAAGTCTTGAAGTGTTTAAGAGCCCATTGCTAACAGGCACTTACACTTGTTTCTGAATTAAAGTGGTTTCTCTGTGCAAGGTGCAGGAGTTAGAGGTTCTTACTGTGGCTTTTACCTTGTTTTACCTCTGGTAGTTATTTGTTTAGGGCATCAGCAGATGTCCTTGTTAACTAAAGCTGAGTGTTCTCTGTAGTGTTTCTCTATCTCCATCGGGGATCAGTGCCAGACCATGTGCTTTATTGGCAATCCACACAGCAGTGCAGCTCCACAGGGAAGTTTTTTCTCCCTCCATGTGAGTGGGTCACCCAGAGTGAGCTCTGGCCCTGGTGGCTGCTCTATAGTGGATGTGGTTTGGTACCCCTCTCTTGGGGAGAGGGAACAGTTGGGAGTCTTGGCTCTCTAGGATTGGGATCTTTATTCCCATTCAGCAGAAATCCAGGAGGTTATGCCATCAAACTTCTGAAGTTTCTATTATTTAAATTAGTAAAATTCTTGGGGCATCTTGAAGAATGGTTTCTGTTATGTTGTTAAGCCTTACTGTTTTCAGGAGATACTTTTATTTCCCAGAAGGGGTTAATGTTACTGAGTATCTGAGTAAAGAAAATATTTTTTGCTTCGATATGAACAAAGCATAGGAAAAAAAATACTGTCTGGTTATAATGCTGTAGTAAACTGAGAGCAGTAATGTCAAATATTTGTTTACATGTGGTTAAGTCAGAGGGGCTTATTGAACCTTATGGGAGTGGTAAATGGTGATTTTTAAACTGCTGTGATGCACTTCTCTTCAATAGGATTTTTCCAACCTGAGATAGAAAGAGTCTGAGTAATAGTAAAGTAGGTACTTAAAAACCTACTTAAATGCTCTGGAATTGGTTTGCTTTTGGTGACACAGCCAGCACACACGTGGAATGTGCAGAATGTGTAGTGGTACTGTGATTTGCCACTGCTGAGGGTCACACAGTCCTGGGAGAGAGCATCCCATGAGCATTGCTGCTCCCTCTCCACCAGAAGGCACTGCCTCCCCACCTTTAAAACCGACTTCAGTCCCTTGGTTTGTTTTCTTGGAAATGGGATATACTGAATTGGTGATTGGAAGTCTTACTGTCTATATTTAGTTTGGACTTTTTAAGCTTTTCTCTGGACTAGACCTTTTCTGCATGAATCACAAGGTTTTATATTTCGACTAAAACCTGTAGATTGTGTAGCTTTGAACAAGAGTGCTTTTCTGATTTACTCTTCCTTCCACACCCCCATCTTTTGCAGGCATGGTTCCTATTTTGAAAAGGTACAGTGGCCTAATTTTGCAAGGTTTGTATTAAAACTTGTCTGAGGTTTCACACTTCCTAGACCTCAGGCCTGCAGGACCTTTGAGCTCCTTCCCTGGCACAGGGAGGGTGCCCTCAACAGACTCTTGGTGACTGGGCTGGGGAGGGGTGGCTTTTTGCAGGAGTTTTCCTCACTCTACACACAGTCAGTCTGCTCCTACTCTTCCTAAAATAAAGATGCCTTCATGGGAGCAAATCCTGGAGTTTGCTTGGCTCATTCTTTGAGGGTTTCTCATGGCTGAGTGAGGAGGAGGAGGAGGCTGCAGGTGGGATTGTTGTGTGAGGGAGAGTCCAGTGCTGTGCCTGGACAGATTTAACTGTTCTGAGGCTCTCACCCTGAAAAGGGATTTTAAAGCTGTAAATTCAGCCCAGATTTGATAAAGCATATGTGGGGTCACAGTGCATTTTCAAATTGGTGTTAATACTATGTCTTGGGTGCTTTGGTATTTGACAGTATTCAGTATTATTGGAACACGCACTGTTGCAATAAAATTGAAATACTGAAAACATAGAAAGCATCTGTTTCCCCTGGACCCCACTGCAGTTTTCCAGAGTACAACTGAGTTCAGGGACGCTGTAGATGTCCTTGGGTCTGTATTTATGCAGTGGAGGTTTTGTATTTCTAGCACTGGATATCTGCAGCAGAAATGTAGAGTAAGGGAAACTTAAGTAATGGTTTAGAAGAAAAAGTGGCTGTTTCAGCCTGGTGTTTTCTGGGTGTGTTTACATTTTCACCCCTCCTTCTGCCAAGTTAGGTACAAATTGCACTGAGCAGAGCCTGCGTTGCTGAACTACATTTATGTTTTCTTTTGTCAACTCCCTTGTAATGAAATGTTGAGGAATGTGCATTTGTAGGTGCTACAGCTCTTGCAGCTCACTCTGATTATTTGTAATGGCTCCAAGTTCCACCTGATTTAGTTTGCTGTAAATTTGGATGGAGGAGACTTGTGTTTGAAGGGACACCAGGGCTCAACTTGCATTCAGTCCTCATGTAGCATAAAAATAAGAAAAAAATTGACATTTCTAGTTAGTCATAGATTAATTATGGTTTAAAAAGAATGAGTTCCTTTGTTTACCTTAAGAAGATCTCTCTCCTAACAGTTATAAAGGAGTTTCAAGAGTATGTAGAACCTGAAGAAGGCTACCAGGGATCACCCCAGAGGAGAGGCCCTTCTTCTGGCCAGGAGGATGAACATGTTTCTCTGCCTCTCGGAGAAAACGTGCTGACCCACAACCTGGGGATTCCTGTGCTGGTCGTGTGTACAAAAGTGAGCTCCTACTTCTCTTGGCTACTATGGAAGAGTTTCATTCCTTTTCTTTTAGAAGGAATTCTACAGACAAGCAGAATGAATTCTGGATTATAGTAAAGTGATTTCTTTTACAAGTGAGCTTCTGCCATCAGTGTCAGCTTTTACTTTTATGGAATAGTAATAACCTTACCAATTATATGTTAATTAGCTTATATTTTTATTTAATGGTGACATTTTAAAACCCAAGGCTCAAAGTAGATGTGATGTGTGTGTATAATATTAAAGATAATACTTTAAGGTGTGCTGGGATGAAATGATTGGTTTTTTCTGGTTTTATTTTCCTCCCTCCCAGTGTGATGCAGTGAGTGTACTAGAGAAGGAGCACGATTACAGGGAAGAACACTTTGACTTCATTCAGTCACACATTCGGAGATTCTGCTTACAGTGTATCCTTTTTGTGCTGGAGAGATTTGCTGGGGTCTGGAAGCAAGAAAAAGGGTTTTAATGATGAATTGCATGTAATGTTAATCCAAGAAATGACACTTCAAGATTGCTGTGTAGCATCTGTTGTTTTGAAAATGTTGAGAGATGTATAAAGCTTTTTATAGTTTTTGAATTGTGCATGGGATTCAGAGCTTTTGTCTCTTTACAAAGGATTTGGTTTACATTTTGTGAGGTGGTTTGTATTTTTTTTTTTGTTTTCCCCTCAGAATTTGCAATTTCCATGTAAACCTGAGATCTCAGCTGTCTCTTAAGTGTTTGACTTTTTCCAAGACAAGTGCCTGGGAGGATGAGTAACTTTTGTGTATGTCAAAGAAAAATCTCATGAGTCTTGTCCTCTTATACCCCCTTTTTCTTCATGAATACTGAATGGTTCCATGTTTTGCCTTGATCTACTTCTCAAAACTGAGTCTAGGAGATGCATGTCTATTAGCTGCTGCTTTCAAATTCTTACTCTAATTTATTAGCTATATCCTACATAATTTTCCTTAAATAGATACTCAGATGGGGCTGCCTTGATTTATACATCAGTTAAGGAGGAAAAGAACCTTGACCTGCTGTATAAGTACATTGTACATAAAACATATGGTTTCCAGTTTACCACACCTGCCTTAGTGGTAGAAAAGGATGCAGTTTTTATGTAAGTCACGCAAGCAGCATGGGTTCACATTGTTTTCTTAAGCACTGCACTTCATGTGAGATGTATATAAAAATAACCTGAATGGTTGTGTTGTTCAAGAGCTTCATATGTGTCTTGTAGAATCCCCAGCTGAAAAAAACAACTCAGGGCCCTGTTCCTGGGGTTACTTGACTCAGTATTGTGTCTTTGAAATTTAGCTGAGAATTAGGACTGACCTCAAAGCAAACAGCCTTATTTAAGAAGAGGGCAATGAATAAATGGCCTCTCTAGAAGAGCTTTTTGTGACTGAAAAAGCAGAGTTTTCCTCCTTTTTATAGACCTGCTGGTTGGGACAATGAGAAGAAAATTGCCATTTTACATGAAAACTTCACAACAGTAAAACCAGAAGATGCATATGAGGACTTCATTGTGAAACCTCCTGTAAGAAAGGTAAAAAGGAGTAAGCTCCTCCCTGCCCCCCAGAAATAAGTGCCATTTGCTTGAATGGCTGCCAATGACTAATGCCAATGTTAATATTGAAGAACTCCAAATAGAGATGGAACTTTTTTTATAAATCCTAATGTGTGCTTTCATTTTCTGGTTATTTAAAATACTGCAAGCAAGTTCACCTTATTGAGTGAAAGGCAGTCCAGAAATACTGTATTTCAATTTATACCACTTTTGCACATGTGGGGTAGAAACACTTTTGGAAAATGGAGAATTCTGTTGTAGGAATTCAGCACTTTACACCTGTACACACGTGGCGCTGAGATTCCTGTGGGAAGGCAAAGCAGGGCAGTCTCAGGTCTTTGAAGAGGTGCTGATGAGATTAATATCTGACTTCAGAAGAATGTGCCTACTTCCTAAGTGCTCACCTTTCTGGGGCAGCACTCACAGCATCAATGTTAATCTGCTCCAATATTTTTTACCTTACAATATCTTTTAAATTACAATTTCTGTAATATTATTGGTATTTTAAATGTGAAAGAACTGCTTTTTTAAAAAAAAGTAAAGGATGGTCTTTAAGATTTGTCTCTTTCTCTTCCCTTTGGGTCACCAAAACATAAAAAACCAGTTACAGTAATTTAAGTTTTTACTTCTAGTAACAAAATGTTTTGTTCAACAGTTAGTCCATGATAAGGAGCTGGCAGCAGAAGATGAGCAGGTGTTTCTCATGAAGCAGCAGGTAAGAAGGGAAGAATGAAAATAAGTTCTTACTACATAAGATTTCACTTAAGTTCTTCATGGCTATTGCCTTCAGTTTTTCATTCCTCATTTAAATCGCTAGGTAACTGTTTGTCAGCCATGCAAATTCAGATGTAATTGTGAAATAAGGCTGTATTTTCACAAATAGAAGTAGGAAATATGGCCACTTTTCTTGGCAAGGTGAAAGGAAGACATGCTGAGAACAGAATAATTTACATGTCAAAGGGGAAGAGGACCATTGGGAATTTCACCACATAGTTGTATTGATCTGTAAAATAGAAATACTTTTCAAACCTAACATCTGAATGTTGCAGTTTTCTTCCAGCCAGAGGCTTGAAAGGTGTCAAATTTGGCTATGGACCAGCTTGGTTTGTTTTCTTTACTGCTCTGTTGTTTAAATACATATTAATACTTTCCTGTCCAGTTGAGGATAAATATCCTAGAGGTTACAAAGTGGGGTGTCTGGTTCTGGCTGAGAGTTCTGGACTGGCTACAGAAGACAAGGGACCAGAGCTTATTTATTCATTGTAGCTCAATCCTCTAGAGGCAGCATTGGGTAGTATTTAAATATCTGGGAAAAAAGTCAAATAAAGTAATGGTTAGTCAGCTTCACTGTGTTTTATTCCTTTACATTTTCTGAAATGTATTTAATCATTTAATATGTTGTTTTTGCAGTCATTCCTTGCCAAACAGCCAGCAACGCCTACAAGAGCATCAGTAAGTAGATCCAAAAGAAAAGAGTAGGAGGTGTTTTGTTTCCTTGTGGGGAAAAGGGAATGATTCTAACCTGCAGAGGTTCATTTTGTAAATTTAAATTTAACCTACATAATCTGCTCAAACTGCAGAAAGCAAATAATTAATAAGGCAATATTTTAAAATATTGCTTCATTCTAATTCCCTGTGGGAACACAGAAATATCTGATGATTATGGAACGGAAATATTCCTGCAGTGATTCAGCCTTTCTTTTGATGAGACACATCCCCCACATAACTGGTGTTCGGGGTGTTTGTTTTCCTTCTCCAGTGTGCAGCATTACAGTGGAAAAAGGTCATTTGTAGGTAATGTCACCTTTGCTTTATGCAACTAATCCCTGTAAGTTCTTCTCTGATTTGTGTGATTTGGACTGTTTTTAAGGAATCTCCTGCAAGAGGCCCTGCAGGATCCCCGAGGACTCAAGGCAGAGCTGGTCCTGCCAACGTACCCAGTGCCTCCCCAATAACATCAGTTAAGAAACCAGATCCAAATATTAAAAGTATGAATAAACATTTTACTGTTCTACCATGTGATATTTCCCTTGAAAAAAATCCTCTTTTGTAGAAAGATTTCTGACTTTATTCACTGATGATATAGTTAGTTTAGTAACAAATGATTAGATGTAATAAATCAGGTTTGATTTTTTTTTAATTTCTTGTCATTTGTATGTCTTGAAATAGAGTTCTGTTACTGCCAAGCAGTCAGAGGTCAAACATATTGTGATTTCCTTTCGTTGCCTATGTTATGCATCAGTTGGATTATTAGAGTGGAGCCTGCTTTAAACTGCACAGTTTTATGTCATATCACTTATTCTGGGACCCACAGTGAGACCTGTTCTACCAAACCCTCTCTAGAACGTCATTTTCTGTGGCAGATGAAGTAGCTTGAAAATTACACCCTTTCCCTGCCTTAGCCCTAAGATGCAGCTCCATGTTTGTGGGGGTTTGTTTCTCTGGGAACCTTGGCCAGAGCTGATTTTTGGTGTGCGCTGTGGGGCAGTTCCTCACCTGCAGGGGCTACAATGCACTCTGGGCCCTGTCTCATTGCTGTATTGCCAAGTTCTGATTTATGGAAAGGCTGCTCTGAAACAGCTGTGCAGTTTGTTAATGGCCTTACCAACCTTTGACTTGCACATCCATAATTCATACTTTTGTTCTCAGCTTCTACATTTAGGTAAAAGCCCCAAAGCATATAAATATTTATATTCAAGTTTTGTGACATCCCTCATCATTCCAGAAAAGCAGTAATGTGCTTTCAATCATCTCTGGCTTTGCCGAAGTATGCAAAGGACCAGGGTCTTTAAACTGAGCAAGGACAGACTCATACCTGAGGTTTATTTTCTTGATTAGTGAGAGTTGTATGTATATAAAAATAAGTGCTGTCATTTACCAGCTGTCAGTGTTCTGTGTGATATAAATATATTTGGTTTTTTACTTAGATAATGCTGCAAGTGAAGGTGTCTTGGCTAGTTTCTTTAACAGTCTCTTGAGCAAAAAGACTGGCTCTCCTGGAAGTCCTGGTGCTGGAGGAGTGCAAAGTACAACCAAGAAATCAGGTATTGGACTTGGTATTATAGCTTGTTTTGCATATTTGTTATATTTTATTTGGCCCACATTGCTCCACTGTGTGTATCTTTTGCACTGGTCAGTGAAGTGACAACCTTGACACGTGACAGTGTCAAAATGTGCAGTCTTTAAAAAGGAACTAAACTACTACAACTTCACAACTCCAGGGATTCCATTTAGTCTCTTATAACAATTCTTTGAGTGAAGTTGTACTGCTGGAATATCAATAACTTTTGAGTCTGATCATATTCATAAAGTGATAATTTCTTTTTCAACTTCAGAATTCCCTCTATTCTTGACACTTTGCTGTTGCTTGAAGGAGATATAGTTTATTGGATCTGGACTGGAGTCAGCAGTGAAACTATTGAAATCTCCCCAGAGTTCAAGTTGAAATTAATTGCTTGTTATGACAGCTTGAAGTTACTCTCTCATTCATTGGTGTTTTACTGTGATCCAGCACACTGATAACACTGATTCAGTGGATCCACTCTGTGCATGTATGAGATATGCACTGCCTGAGATACGTGGTGAGAACCAGTTGCACCAGTTTAGGTGAAAAGAAGCCTGTCAGAACACTTGGTATCTCTGCAGACCTCAGTGGTGTAAAATGCATGATTATTCCACCTGCAACTAGGAATGTACTGCTTTGGTTATTTACCTGTTTCTTCTCAATGCTGGCATTGCCATCACACGGAAGGGTCAGGAGCTTTCCTTCCACAATTCTTCCACGACTAAATGATTCATAGATCCAAGACTTGATCCCAGGCTGGTGAAATCATGTAAGAGTGATGCTAAACCCATAGTTCCCCCTGCTGGGAGGGGAGGGTAAGACCCACACATTCTGAACTGGACCTGAAAAATACTTGATGGTGTGTCAGTCAGAGACCCAGAGCAGCTGGAGTGTGGGCATTTCAACTGAAACAGTTCCTGGAGAGGGAAAGTAAGGATTTTTTTTTATTTTTGGGAAGGGCTGTATATAACATTCCATGCTTTGAAAGCTCAAAAACTAGAATTTGACTTACAGCAAATCAGGGGCAGGTTTGTGTGTTTTGGTTTAGCATGATGAATTCTGGAATTTTGTCTTTATTAAATTTCTTTATTATAAAGATAACAAAGTTTTTGTATTATATATTATTTACATAATGTTATTATATTTGTTATAAAATACTTCATTAATTCTTTCCTAATCCAGAGCTCCTTCTTCAGTTAAACACTGAAAGGTTTCCCCTGTTCATCAAAAGCAGCCTTGTGTTGTCACTGACCACAATGTCAAATTAACTGTTTTTATAGAAATAGAAATATTTTGTAGGTATTATTTCATCCATGTTTTTTATCTGAAGCAAAGTCAGTTGGGGAGTACCTGGCTAGTGATCAAAAAGTAAACAGACTCTGAAATAAAAGCTGTAATGTCATCTCTTCAGGAAGCTTATTCCAATACTTCATAGGGTTTTTTTTTCCTCTTGTACAATCAGTGTTTCTTAAAGCCAGTACTGTTTGTCTTGTTTGAGGGGAGATGGAAATCAATGTGGCCCCTTTGTCTTTGCAGCCTCAGGCATTTGAAAGCTCTTCCCCTCTGCCTGTGACTTTTGTCTGGCCTGTAAAAATAGACTTTTGTGCAGGGTGTGTTTTTGTGGCACTGACAGATCTGGCTGTTCCCCCTGGGCTGTGCTCAGGTGACTGTTTTGGTGCTCAGAGATGAGTGTGGGGTGTCAGACAGGGCTTTGTCTGCCCCGAGTAGGGGGGACTTATCTGTGCTCCAACTTGTGCTTCTCCTCAGACATCTCAGTGTGAGGCTGGGTTTTTGTCATCTCTGTGATGCTGGGAAGGGAACAGTTCAGCCAGTTGAGTACATTTTCTGTCTGTATCAAATTACCTGAGTGTTTCAAAGGGCTGTGTGTTTGCTTCATCATTTTTTTCCATTCTGTCATTATGCACCACTTTGATAATTTATATAAATAAGTTTTTTCTTCCAATCCTATCCTTTAAAATCCTTTGTTGTCCCTTTGGGCTTCTTACTTACAGATCTGATGTCATCAACAGTTGGACAGGCTAGATTGCTGAATAAAAGTATTCACTGTCACTATTGATAACTAGTGGGTAATTTTATGAACTAGAATACATTAATTTCCTCTGAAATATCTACACTTTTTTCTTTGAAGTTTATTTGTATGAAGGTTGTGTGAAATGTGATATCAGCCACTTCTCCCTTCTCCACAGGACCTGTTATCCCATCATAGAAAGAAACTTGGGTGGCTTGACAGAACTTATTGGTAACAGATCCATGTTAATTGTTGTGCTGTTTGTAAGCACCTAAAACTTAATTGTAATGTCTGGAAAAATCACTAGAGTGAAAACTAACTAGTCTGTCATGGGCTTTCCTCTTTCAGTCTTCTACAACATCCCGTGCCTTCCAGGAGTTTTCAAAAATAACAAGTGGCTTTATATACCCTTTATTTTTTTTTCCTCTTGTGTCAGCATTAACTTCTAATTTAAATAGGTCATTTATCTCCAGAAACATCTAGAGACAGCAATCATACATCCTTCCTTAACCTTCTGGGTTTTGTTAGACTAAATTAGACAACTTAAGACTTCTGCTAGAGGCTGAGCTCTTTTTTTCTTACTAGTTTCTTCATTAATTCCCATCACTGGCTTATCTGTTCTTGAGCACGAGTGATGAGAGTGTTGCATGCAGCACTCCAGGTACACCCCATTGCAGAGATATATAACTGCTGGAGCAGTTCTCTTTCTTGAGTGGAAGCATTTCTCCTGAGTGATTCCAAGGTCTCAGTTGGCTTTTCTGGGCTGCATCAAGTTGGCAGCTCATGCTCATTCCCTGACTCTGGGAACAGAACAGAGGCTTTGGCTCCCCAGTGTGCCTGTTCTCTGCCAGTTGCTGTGCTCACATCTAAAGTGCAACCAGAGTAAGAGCAAACTTCCCTGAGAAGGTAAGGGCTCCCGATGGTGTGGGAAAAGCTCTTGTTGAGTTTGTGAGGTAGCTGGTCATTACTTGTTTTCTTGTGGAGGAGCTGAGGAGAATATCCTGGAGAAAACGTTTAAAGCAGCACCCTCTGGGTGAATAAATGTGCTAAAAGTGTCTTTAGAGGCTTTTTAAATGTCTAAACTCTTTAAAGAGCCCTACATTTTCAAAAGGTTGATGACAAAAGTATTTAGCTTTAAAGAGGCCATCTGTTTCTCTCAGCTGTGAATATCCTGAGGTTAAAATGTTGAGATTCTGTCACAGGATGAGAGAGACACTGTGCATCTCAGCATACTGGTCAGCCTAATTGTTCTACTCTTTAATTCTTACCTGAGAGTGCTCTCTCATCTGGGCAGGTACTGCAATGTCATGTCCCTTTTTCCTGCTGTGTAATTCCTCAACCATCTTGTTTGCCTTTGTATTTCTGGCCTCTCTTTGATGTCTAGACCATGATATTTCAAAGAACTTCAGTTGGTGGTTTCTGTGGTGGATTATTTTGCTTCACATGCACTTTTAGCCTTAAAAAGTTTTCTTTTGTATTCACAAGAAGAGTCTTGCAAGTTCTGAGGTTGCCTTCCCCCTCTATTCCTGTGCAGTAGCTGAAGAGCTGGGGCTCTCTGACCTAGCAGAGGGAATCCACTGAACTGTGCAGGGCACATCTGACTGCCCAAGGCCTTTCACCATCCTTCACAAATCTGTAGGAAACTGAAAGCCATAGTCATTGATTCATAACTGAGGGGCAATTTTTATTTGCTTAGAAACAGCTCCTTGTATTCCTTCTCTGTGCAAGGTGCCCACCTGCCGTGGTGGAAAAGAAGGGATTGTTATCCCACAGCTCCCTGAAGAGCCTGGCAGTGCTCTCCCTGCCCAGCCGGAGGTATTTCACAGCATGGCTGCTTGGTGTTATTTGGGAGCCTTAAGGTTCCAGTTCATCCAGCATAAAAGAATCCTCCTGGTTTTTGTTTAAGCAAGAATTTTGTGGGGGGGATATTGTCTTACGGTTTAGGATTTTTTTAACTCCAAGGTACCAGTCTCCATGACAGTGTTTTGTATTTTAAGTTCTGTTACAGTTAATGTACTAATTATTAAATTTTGCTGAAATACTACTCTGAATAGATGCTATTAAAGGGTGCTATGGCTTATGACTAGTGCTTAAGTCTAAAGCCTTCATAGTGATTGAAGGTTACCTTTTAACTTGATTATGTCTTTGTACTTTGGAAAAAACCACTTAAGTCTCTAACAGTCAAATCTTGCCGTCTTAATGTTTTCAGCATGTACCCTGGAAAAAATCCACCTAATATTTCACACACATTTGAGCTGGAAAACAGATGCTTGTTAAATTCTTTGGCTATGTAAAGAAGCTGTACATGGTTATATAATCTACTTTTTGTCTAAAAATATGGCTTTTTAATCTTAAATGCTTGTATGCTCCGTGCATTAGGATATATTGTTCTAATTTTAGTGATGAATTTGTCTGTGGGTTTATAATTTTCAGAATCATAGAAGGAAGCTGATGGTTCAGTTAGGGAATTGTTCCAAAGTTTGGAGTCTAATATAAAAATGTAAGGTATGCCTTTCCATGAAATACTTCACAGTGTCTGTTTCCAATTGAGGAAGCCCTTTGAAATGACTGCTTGGAGATATTACATGAATATACAATTCACGTCCCATTTTAAGAGAAACATTGTCTGCAGATAGAAGAGTTCTTCCTGTTAGTTAATGTTAAAATGCAGCAAGTACAAGTGCAACCAAATATGATTTTTTTGTAGCAGGTGTCCTACATACCTTGTGGGTAAAACTTGGGTTTAAATGAAGTCCTTACTGTCAGTGCTAATAATAGAATTGGGTACGGTTGATTTTTATGGAAGATTCTAAATGTGGTTGTTTTTATAATGATAGTTGCTGTAAAACATATCAGAGATGTTTCTGTGCTTTGTGCTGCTGGATAATTCAGCATTTCATCTCCTTGAAGTGAATCATACCTCAGTATTTATCAGTCTTTACACAGACAATACACTGCATCGTGCCAAGCTCTGTGGTCTTGAGAAGGTGGCAAAATAATAGAAATAAGGAATATATTGTCATATAAAAGTGATTTTTATGAATAAATGTCAAAACATTTAGTTGAAATTTGACTGCTTTAACTGTGTCCTTTTTTCTTTTTAGGACAAAAGACAGTTTTGGCAAATGCTCAGGAGGAGCTGGACAGGATCACTCGGAAGCCAGACCCCATGGTAACGACAAACTCTCCTCCAACAGAGAATGAAGCTTGATAGCACATCACAAATGCATCCGTAAATGACCAAATAACTATGTATAGTGATCTGATAAGACCAGGAATTTTCTGCTATGGCAGATGCTATCAGTTTTCTTGGGGCAGGGGAAATGAGCTTACGCCATCATTGCCTTGTCCCAGTAAAAAGTGCACATTCAGGAAGTTTGCATATAAAATCCCTCTGTATAAGATAACCATTTAGAGTTTATATAGGGCAATTCTTTTGGTTTGGAGGTAAAGCAGGTGCAGCTGCATTTCCTGTTGTGAAGAACGCAGAGAAGCAAAATGGAGAATTCTTTTTAAAGTACTACTGACTGCACATGAGGCAAGAAAGAGAAATGGAATCCTCTTTCAGAGCTGCTGGAATTGGCTACTTGTGTGTTTGCAAATGCATAGTATTCTTGGAGTGGTGGTGGTGTAAGAGCATTAATTAGGTGAAGGAAGCCCAGGTAGGGATGGAGCCCTAAAAGGGGAAAAACAGATTCGGGACAGTGAGAAACCAGAATGTTGGATTGACTGGAGAGGAGCAATGTTGTTAAATCCTGTGTTTCATGGGGGGTAAATAGTCACTATTTTTAAAAGACTACTTTACATTGGAGAATTCCAGGCCAAACACTAAGAACCATGGGAATTTATTCTTGTTATAAATCTTGTTTTAGTTTTTAAAGAAGTCTTAAGAGTGTGGATGCCCTTTCTGATGTAGCTGACAAAGGGAAAACTAAACTGTTTAGATCCAAGTGCCTGGCACAGTGTGTGATGTGTCTTTAGAAGGTGCTTGAACTTATTGTGCACTGTAGTACAAACAGTCACTGTTTGGTTTTATTTTAAAAACAGTAGCTTGGCAATTTGTATTTAATTTTAAATCCTGTTTTCTGATAGCTTCTGCCTTTTTTTTATGCCAAGAAGCAAGCCTATGAAGAATGGTGGGTGACAGATCATTTTCCCATAATGAAATGATAACATAATGAAAACAGAACACTCAGTATTTTTTTTTCTTACTTTTTTTGTAACTAAATATTAGCTACCAAGCTAAATTTGATTCCTGCCTTACACCTATGGAGGTTTTTAAAAAAAAACTTTCAAGGCCCTAGTTCCAACCACATGTGCTGCAGGTGCAGCCAACTCCAATTCTGAAGGTAACCTTAAAAGGATGAATGTGTACAGATGGACATACTGAACAAGTTGGTCTATATTTCTTTAAGGTAGCATTTCATTTGGAAAGATGGGTTGTGGGTGTCCCCATTGCTGTAATGGAGCTCTGTCCATGGTCACATAACCATCATTCTGTCAAAGCAAACACCACTGCTCTGGTTACTGCAATGGCACTTTGATTTTGTACACCGAATGCTTGTTTTACGTGTACACACTACCAGAAATGAAAACTACCAAGCATATTCTGTGCTCTTAATGCTGAAGGGAAAAACCACAATTTGATTTATACAGAGTTTACTTTTTATTGATATGAACTTGTACTAAATCCAATGTCTGGATATAACTTCCCTAATATATATTGTTACTTAAATATACAGAATTAGACTGACCACTAACACAGTGCTGGATGTTAACCTCAACTCCTATGTTACATCAAGAGGCTGTTTGTGTAAGTCTGTCTAAACACCTAAAAAGCTAAGAGTATTTACTTGCTTCTTACAAACATTAACATGCGTATGTTACCTGTGCCAGTTTTTTTGTTGAAAATACAATCTTTTTTTTTTTCTTTTTTTTTTACTTTTTTACTAAACGGTATGAGCTGAAGTTACACAGCTGTCTAGATCAGTTAGACTAGGACTGGCGCTGCCTACTGGGGCTGTGGAGGGCCTGGCTGCTCTAACAGGTGCCACCTGCAAGTTCCCAGTCCAGAAGGAATTACACACTGTCCTCCTGACACTGAGAATTGGGACTGGAGACCATCAGAAATTTGAGAGGAAACGTTTGTGATTGGAATGGGATGTGGTTTGAAAACCTCAGTCTGAAACTGCCTTTTTTGTCATCTAACCTGAGAAGCACTTTCCTAGCAATATGTCTAAAACTTAAAATTGAAGTACTTTCCAGATCTATAAAAATGTTAAGTGTACTAAAATGGATCCAAACTGTTAATGTATAACTTACCAGCTTTGCAGAGAGACAAAACAGAACCAGATTTCCAGTTTCTGATTGCAAGTGAATGCTCCTAGTTTATGGAAGAGAGTTGTAAGTAATGTAGCATCCTGTGGTTGCCAAGGTCTGTGGACTTTGGTGAGCTGCACATTTGTTATTCTGGTGTCTTGAAGCATTGGAACCAAAGGCCAAATGCAAACAGCCTTTACATTTTCAAGTGAAACTTCATTTTATTTGCAGATACACTTGTATGGTAGACTGTTTAAACTGTTATATGCCTATATTTATATGCGTTATAGTGACTGCATCTACTGTTCATGTTTAAACTATGGAAACAAAAATGAAAGCATTCAACTTGAAGCAAATAGAAAAGTTTAAAGATTGGCCCTCCATAAAAATGCTGTGGTTATGCTGCTTGATTTTAAGTTTGCACTTTTTTTATTGGCATTTTAAAAAATCCCAACTGTTTAAACTGAACAGAATTTCGTATTTTATTTAATTTAACTACGTTGGAAGTGACTGCTCTGTACATCGTGAACTTACCAATATACATGCTGTAAATGAAAGTTCACTGTCCTGTATACTAAGTTTATTGGGGGTTTTTTCCAACTTACAATTAGGACTGCAAATGTATGAACAAACTTAGTCCAGTTGTATGGCTTTAACCAGGTGCAGTATGCAGTCATGTGGAATCTTGCTTTCTAGTGCTGGCAAAACGAGGATGTCTTTAATTACTGGCTTCAATAAACATGAATCCAGACTGCTTCATGCTGTGTTGGTGTTGTCTTTGAGATCCCTCTGGAACTGGTTCTGTGGCAGCAGGGGATGGCTGGGCTCTGTCAAGAGAGGCAAGTTGCCTTGTGCAGTTGTGCACCTTAGTACCAGTTTCCTTCACAGGGGTTTTGTCCCAGCCCTGGGCAGTGCTGGACTCACTCAGGGATCCCCTCTGGAGCTGTGGGGGTGTGCTCCTGCCAGCTCCTACACAACAGCTCTGCCAGCACAACTGCTTGGCAGGCAAAGCCATGGGTTTCCTGAGCATGGGGAAACAGATGGGGTTTACCAGGTTCGGATGTAAACCTTCTAAACCTGTATTTTGTGGAGTGCTGTTCCCAAGCAGAGCACTGGTCCTAAATCGGGTGGATTAAAATCCAGGTTACGAGAGGTGTAAGGAGTGAATTGCTTGAGAGTTGAAAATGTCTCTTCTCTGCCAATAGCCAAGCTGGGTGTTGTCTCAGCACGTGCCTGCCAGGAAGCATGGAAAGAGGAGACATTTAATTAGGATTCTGCTTTAGAAAGAGGAGACATTTAATTAGCATTCTCTTTGTTTACTTCATTGGTACTTCAGCTGGATGCTCTGTGTTCCTCTGCATAGACTGAAGCTCCAGGTATTACTGTTTGTCCAGTCACCCTGCCCCTGAAACACAAATCAACTGAGCTTTTAGTTTCTTATATACAATTTTTCTGTAAGGGAATCCTTATGAGGCTATGAAACAATTACAATTTTATAATTGCCATAATGTTTTATTAATTCATTAATGTGAAGAATTAATTTCAGTTCTTTAAGGTAGGCTGCAGGAAGTATCTTTTGACTATAAAAAGAAAATTATCTATTATGTTAGTTAGGGAGAAACCCAATCTTCAGCTATGCTGAAGCTGAAAGTGACTTCAGAAAGATGGTAACAGTGGATTGAATTGGAAGAACACCCTGTATGCTTCTTATATTTACTTTGCTGATGTTCAACTGTAATTTAGGGTTTTTTCAAGCAAAATGTCCCCAAATTTAAAAAAAAATAATAATTGACATAATAAGGTTTTGGTGTGGAAAAGTCTTTCTGGAGGCTCTAAGCTACTCTGGCAAGGGGAATCTTTCACTGCCTGTACTGTTCCAAATGGTGGTGTTGAGCCCTCTGGCTTTTCAGGTACAGCAGGCTTTTGTTAGAGAATGAACTTCTCAGGTAAGAACCTTTGTTTGAATAAAATAATCAGTTTCTGATTCCTTGCAGTTCAAATAGGTGCACAGGAGAGGCTGTGGGTTATCAGGGGTTATGGGTGACCCTAAACGAGATTCTGGGTGTCTGAGTCTGTGCACAGAGTTGAGTGGAGTATTTAATACCTAACCCAAACTTGTCTGTTACTCAATCGTTTTAATTTAAAAATAATGTATCCATAGGGTAGAGGTAGTTTAATTGCAAAATTAATTTTTAATTAATGTTTAATTGCAAAAGCACTCTTTTGCTGGAGTTCAAGTTTCCCCTTCAAGGAAGCACTGACATGAAAATTCCAGCCTTTGTCACCATGAATTAGTCACCACTCCACTCAGGAGGTGTGGACAAGGTCACACAAGCACAAATAATTACAGAAGCCCACAATCCAAACCCCTGCTTTGGGGGGCACCCCAGGGCTCTGAGACTTCTGAGGGTGTGACTCCTGTCTCTGGAAAAGGGAAAGGAAGCAAGCTCTGACTTGCACATGTACATCAAGGAAATGCAAATGGGTGAAAAAGCTCAAGGAAGTGAATGTTCTCAAATGAAGCTCTTTGCCAGAGGTGGTACAAATGTGCTGTTGGCATGCTTCAACATCATGTACATCTCTAACAATCAGAATAGGGCACCTAATTCTGCTTTAAAAGAAGAGAAAGGCTGGTGGTGTTGGCACCATGGATATTACAGGTGGTACTGGCACCATGGAGGTAGCAGCTCAAGCTTGGTGCTGACATTGTTGGAGGGTGGATGCCCAGGGTGTGAGCTGAGAAGAGGAAAGAGCTGTGTGGTGTGGATTGATCCCTGCTCTGTGCTGGGATTCAGAGCCACATGCTCGAGTTCCTGAGGGTTCTGCCGGAGACACACGAGCAGTGACACAGAGCAAGTCAGGGAGGGGACATCAGAACCGAGGGACACAATTCATGTGCTCTGTTGCCTCTTTCCTTGAGGACTTGGTGCAGCTGAATCAACACTGCGAATTGTAACTTTTTATCTGAAGCAAAAGATCCCTCAGTCCCCTTTCCCTGAAGCTGAATTATTTCGGCACAACACTCCAGGCCCAGAAGGTGGCAGGCGTGGGATCGGTGCTTTGGGAGATGGTGGTGCCTTGCCAGCTTCCCCAGACAGCTCTGTTGGGCAGGTGGTTGTTTTCAGCCAAGTCTTTCAGAGTGAGCTGCTGCATTTTTCCCAAAGAAAAGCAGTTTCAGTCAGCTCTAAGAAATTTGTTAATCTGAGTTAAGCTGTTTTCCTTCTTAATTTCATGATACTGGTTTGTCTTTCAGAACAAAAGCTGGAATAGCAATATTCAGCACAGAAAGCACTCAGTTGTAGCTGTCCACAAGAAGGCTGAATTAGCAGCACAAGTTGCCTCTGAAAAGCATCTGAGTTTTCAACATGAACATTCCCTACTGAGACTGTTGGTCCTTGTTTGTATGTAACACCCAGTGCAGCTTTATGACACATGTAAAAATGTCACCTTTGTCTCAGATTTGCCANGGTGCTGGGAATAGTCTGGCATGAGTATTTGCAAGAATGTGCAGTAAGATATTGAAGTTCTTGGGTGAAGGAAAGGTGTGATTGCAGGTGCCTGGCACTCACCTTACCAGCCTGACAGCATTCCAAACCCAAGGGACTTGCCTTTCAGAGAGGCGTGGAATGACAGAGTGAGAACTGAGGGAATGGCAGAACTGAGGGGGAAAGATCATGGTGGAGAGATCATGGATGCTGAGACCAGGCCCATGCTGGGTTGTTGGTGGCCTCTGTGAGGGGCTGGGGACAGAGCTCAGCCCTGCATGACCCGTGGGACAGACTGCAACTCCTGCCTTGCCCCAGGAAATTCAAACCTCTCTTTTCCAGATGAGAAAAACCATTATCCAGGAAAGACCTGGTATGCTGAGGATGCTTTGGAAATTATTAAGTGAAATGTTCAAATTTTTCAGATGTTTTGAAAGAGCTTAGTAGGAAAAAACTTCCATTTTATGAAAGATCAGTCACTGACTGCACAGAAAATCTCTCAAATCCAAAACAAAGGCAAAAGGCCTTGGGGGAGAGCTCTGGCACTTCCAGCCAAGCACAGAACTGGGTCTGTGTGACTCAGGTGAGTGAGGAAGTGGTGGAGCTGTTACCCGCTGGGAGGAATTGCTTGGGGAGGAATTGGGAGTTTGGAAACAAGCAAGTGGAATATTAGCCTTTGATCCATGGGAGAGATCCGGGCTATGGAGTTCATACAGAAATTTGTTGATGTTGTGAACCCTCAGTTGTTGCACACAGGTTTATTTTCCTGGGGAAAGCACACATGCCCCAGACAATACGGGATGGTCAGGAGACTAATTAGCCATGTTTAAGGAGCTGTATTGGATGTTCTGACCAGTATCTTGCAATGCTGATTGCTGAGCTGAGAAACTGCCAGAGGAATTGGCAGGCTCTGAAACACAGCTCAGCAAAAGCCTTCAGAATCTCTCCAAGTCACCTTTCAGACGCACAGAAGCTCAGCACAACTATTAAGAGAATGCTGTCAGATTTGAAATATTTCTTGCATGGTTTCCACCACTTTTGCGTCTGTGCTCTGTCCTGCTCTACCCCCTCCTCAAAAATAACCTCAGTCTTTTGGCCAACTGCAGTGACAAGACAGATCTCCCAGGCAGCTGACTTAATCCCAGCTGCATGGAAATTAGTGGCTTGGGGGAGACGATAAATCCAAAGATTTCCTCTGCTTTAGGTGGGGATTGCCAAGGAAGTTTGGCTGGTTCCTGAGCGAGCCAGGCCAAAGGCAGGGCTGTGGGCTGCACACATGGAACCTGGCGCAAGATCTGCTTCCTTTGCTCAAGCAGTAGTTGGAGGATATAAATAGGAGCTAATCCTGCTGCTGGAAGGGACACCCGCCAGGGTGCTGGGGGGGCTCAGGGGAGAGGAGCTGGGGAAGGTGGGAAGGGAAGACAGAAGTCTGCAAGGAATCAGGATTTATTAGTTCCACTGGGTATGGGGCCATATGCCTGCCTTGGCTTTGTAGCCAGGAATGGAAGGCTTGAAATTATTTTTCAGAAGGAAAGAGAGAGAGAGAAAGAGAAAGAGAAAGAAAGAAGCCAAAAGTTTGCCTTGCATATAGAAGACTCATGTAGCTAAGGAGCTACTCTGTGAGGGAATGAGCCAAATTAACTGAATACAAAGGCCTGTCTTACAGAGAAATTAAGTGCTGTTGAAAAAGGGAATATTCCTCAAGCTGCTGTTACACTGGCTGGTGTTAGCAATGAACTGCAGTTCAGCTGCAAGTAAATTCAGGAGGATAATTAAAGACTGGGCTTTTCTCCCAAGTGCAGGTCCCAGCAGAAGTGCAGGCTCTGCTGGGCTGTGGAGCAGCACCCACAGGACTCCAGCATTTGAGGTCAGTTGTTTTCGCTGGCCCATTTCGGCCGTGGAAAGAAAGAATGTAGTGAGTGTACTTCATCTTTCTTTTTTAAAGCCTGCTAAGGGACCTTTAAAACTTTGCTTATAAAACATGGTTTACACATTTTTTTCTTCCTCCTGTTGGAAATAGTGTTTTGCTGAAGCCAAAGGAATTGCATGGAGGCAGAAGGGGGTAGTTCACTTTCTAACAGCAGTTCAGACCTGTTCTTCGTGCCTTTTTTGGGGGATGGGGGTCTTGGGCAGGTGGGCGGACCGGGCCAGAGTGTAAGCTGCTGCCGGGGGTCACGGAGCCCCCTCTGGGCTGCTGCTGCTGGGGGGGGTCACGGAGCCTTGTGTTTTGGGGTGGTTTTTGGTTTGTTGTTCAGGAGGGAAATGGTGTTGCTGGTGGGGGCAGTAATGCAGAGAACCACCGGGGTGTGCCGGGAGGAGCCAGAATAGCAAGCTCTCCTGATATGAGGAATCTTTGCGGCGCAGGAAATGCAGTGGGTTCCCACTGTGTTGGGGGTTCTCGTGATTCAGTGAGTAGCTGTGGTCCTCAGGACATGGTAGATCAGACAGCTCGGAGAACTCAAATTACAGAATTAGAACAGCTGAAGAAGGATATTAAGAACTTTCCACTTGTTTCCCCAAGCACAAATACCACATCTATGTTTCCCTTGCGAGAGGTGCCTATACATGGAGCTCCGGGAGCGGTGGGATTTGTGAATGGTCCCCTGATGAGTACTGGGGCTTCAGAATTCAAGGAAGAAATGAGTAATGCATTAGAAGATCCCTTAGGAGTGTCAGAACAATTAGATCAGTTCCTGGGTCCAAACATTTATACTTCGGAAGAGATGAAATCTGTTTTGGAGAATTCGAAGAATATTGGAAGCTGTGCCGAAGGGACAGAACTTTCCAAAAATGCCTTTGAAAATAAGCAACAGAAAGATGAACCACCCACTGCATGGTTACAGAGACTGTTCTTTTCCAAATTCCAGATTGTGACTTAGAAAAAGTACGCAGCGATATTCGGGAATAGATCCTGAAAGTGATGCTGGTCAAGAATTGATAAAAGTGAATTTTGTTATTAAAGCATGGCCAGATATAAAGAA
>WBMV01008944.1:13514-29666 GCA_013396655.1 Campylorhamphus procurvoides | reverse complement strand
CTTCACATGACAGGACAACGTTGTCTTGGTAGAGACGCCCACCGTCACCTGTGAGCCAGCTGACCCTTGAGGATGCAGCCACTGCTAGGGAGGTCTGGGCATTCCAGGGGTCAGTGAGACAACTCCATGGGGGACACCTGGGAAATTTGGATGTTTGTACCTGGGGGCTAATTTTCTTTTTCCTCTCTCTCTGTTGGGTTTCTTTCCTGTTTATTTGGCCACCTTTGGTAATAAAACTACTGTTTTGGATTAAATTTTCTGTGCTGTCTCAGTTTCGGCTTCCCTTCAGATCCCTGTTCTCCCTGGAACAAAACTCATCAAAGGATTGGAGAATTCAAAGGAGTAAAGCGGATCAAAACAAGTGCATGAGAAATATTTCCTTGATTAAGGCAGTAGCATGCACTGGAGCATTATTAAGAAAGAGAATAGCCACACAACACAGAGAAGCTATGAATAATCTAACTGAAAGAAAAAAATTCCATCAGCTATGACAAAGACATGAGAGAATCTGTCCACAGTCTAAGAAGTTTCATTAATTCCTCCATGGATAGAACTACTAGTTTCCCTAACATAAATTCTGAGCCTTTTCAATCTCAATTCCAATGGTTGTGTTCAGATATACCATAACTTCAAAAAAACCCCTCCAACCCCTCCCCCACCCCCCCAAATGCACTATGTTCCTTGCAGCATCCTTAGGTCATAATTGTGATCAAAAAGCACCCTGATATGCCACCTTTAGTTCCACAGGCATGATAGACATAGAAAAGCAGTAAGACTTAGGTTTCATGAACTGTGTGAGAGCAGAAAATATTGTTCTTGTGCTTACAGCAGTATATTGGAACTGAAAAATCTGCAGTAAAACATTGTGATGTCAATCACAGTTTCAAAGTGATTTGGGGGCGCTGGGAAATGCAGCAACCTGCATAATTGATGCTACATGAAATTTATTTTCAGGAGTATACTTAATATCATATAGAAGGTGCCTTAGGATCCACTTCCTTGCCATTCAGGACATCCTTGACAGATTGAGCTTTGTTCACATAATGCTTTTACTGCGTACTTGTACCACCATGGCATTTCTGTATCCAGGAAACTTTATCCCTCAGTTTATACCTCATGTTCCTTGAAGAATTCAAATGTATTCCTGTATTCAAGAATAGTAAAAAGGACAATCCAGGGATCTACAGGGCGGTATACCTCACTTCAACCCCAAGGAAGGTGGTGTGGCAAATAACCCTAGTGGGCACCAAGCTGACCAGGATCAAACATTGTGCCCTTCCCAAAAAGAAGGTTAACAGTCCCATGGGCTGCATTAGGAAGACCATTGACTGCAGATCAAGCGCCTTGATTCCTGTTTTCTGCCCTGCCTGGAAAGACACATCCAGGTGCTGTATTCAGATTTAGGCTTCCCAGAGAGACAAAGAGATACTGGAGTGTGGGAGTAGCGGATCACAAAGATATTGAAGAGACTGGAGCATTTGTAAGGTGAGGTGAGGTTAAGAGCACTAGGAGAGTTAGTCTGGAGAAGAATATGCTCAAAGGAATCTTAAAAATATGTGTATAAATATCACATTGAATGAACCACTCTTTTCAGTGGTGCCTTTGGACATGAGGAAAGGTAATTGCCAATTGCCATAAAGTGGGAAACCTCACTCCAAATTTTAGTTAAACATAAAAAAAGAAAAAGGAACTTCTTAATTATGGTGTCAAACCCTGGCACAGGTTTCCCAGATCTGGGGAACCTCTATTCTTGGACTTACTCAAACTTGCCTGGACATGCCCCTCCCTGGGCCACCTGCTGTGGGTGACCCTGCTCTAAGCAGGAGAGGGGCTGGGCTATCTCCTATAAATCTGTGATGGCTGTGCATGTGTTTTCATGAGTGTTTCTATGTATATACTTATTCTCAGAAGAATTGCAACCTTGTAGGAAAACTCAATAATTGTGAAAGGCAAAACCTATTCTGTCTGAACAGCTACATACGAAAACTGTCCTGGGACTGGCAATGAAGTAAGCAGGAACTTTTAAGTTTAGTTAAAAAGAATGATAAAAGTGCTGAAATGTAAAAGGTTAAGGGCAGCTGCCTCTGAAGGCTTTAGTGCACTGCCTGCTGCTCTGGTTTAAGCAAATCAGAAACAAAGGTATTTCCTTATCTGGAAGGTTCATGAGGGAGAAGCTGAGCACTTTGCTAAGCAGAATTGTAGCGTGCATGGTAATTTGTTGGTCTCCGACAGTGCTCTGCTGCTTCAAAAAATGCTGTGACATCCTCAAATCCAAAATTGTGAGAGGATGACATAACTGTCATAGATGAAGCCACTGAACTTTTAATTAACTTTAAATAGTCATGAAACAATGTAAGTTGTAAGTCTATAACTGGCATAGATAAAAATAATAAAGACTCTTTTTTTCCCTTTTTTATTTTTTTTTCTTCAGAAAATATGATCATAAGATGTCAGCAAGATGTACAAGAGTTAAATGAGTGAAAAACAGGTTCTATGTTATGGCTGTTTGGAACAATTTATTAAAAAATGTGATTTTTTGGTATGAACTTATCAAGAAGACTGTTGCAAAAAAAATGTCTATATTTACTACCAAGCCGCGTTTTCCTGTAACGCAGTCACTTCTAAACCAACTGACAATCAGAAACAATGTTCTTATAGGTCTAGCAAAAATTTATTTTTGAATCTGCTGTAGTATCCTTGGCATTTTGGTTTGTAAGCAGCTAAGATTCCCACTATGAATGACTGCTAGAGTTAAAGTACTAGATAGACAAATCACAAGAATTTTCATATTGCCAGCAAATAGCACACTTGGTCCACAAATCACAGTCAGCTTGTGACTTTGAAGGCAAATTAGGAAAATGTGATAGGTGCTTTTATCTTCACATATTTTGGCCCCTTATTGGGGACAGCTTGATTTCAGGACATGTTAGATTTTAATTGTACTAGGGAATGTGTGCTTCCTTCTCTCACCTGAAGGCCATGGGATGAAACAGAAATCTACTTGGCATATATGGGTGCAACCCCCACTGAAGAAGGAGTTTTCTCTGGTTTGGAACCAACTTTGACGCTAGAAAAAGTGTGGGTAAGGATGGATGTTGTTTTCCTGAAACTGTTAGAGATCATTTAAGACAAAAAAGTTGATGTCAGTGTTGAAGTGAGAAAAAGACAAAGTCAAATGTAGTGGCCAGAAAGTAGTTTGTTGGATTCAGAATTTAATCTGTAAAGCCAGAAAGTAACACTATAGAGTCATCCCAAAATGATCATGAACTGCCATTAATGCAGTACTAAATATAAGCATAAGAAGATTGTCTGGTTTTGAATATTCTAATCTTTCTAAATCCACACAGCAGACAAAGAGCAGGAATGGGAATTTTCATTTTGTTTGTATAACGTCAGAATTAAAATGCATGTGTGCAGAACCTCTGTTTGGACTGCCTTCTAAGAACAGATCTTTTTTGAAAGAGAAGGGTACAGGGTCAATTTTATTTTTTTCTTTTGTGGGAGGGTGGCTTAAATTAAAAGTATTATAAACTAGTGCAAAATGAAAAGATCATAATGGAAATGGAATTATGTTGACAAGCTTTTGCCCCTTTAATGTCACTCTCATCCAGGACAAATATGACATCTTGTGAGAATTACTTGTCTAGACAGGTATATCAGTACTTCTTGCAGCAATGAAAACATATTAAACTGCTTAGAAAAGTTAATGAAACCGTTGCTGCTAGTTCAGAGAACTTTATACAAGCACTACTGCTACAGGGTAGACTGTGAAAGAGGCTCATGATTTTTAAAGATTAAGGTCACCAGCGAAGACTTATCTCAATGAAGAGATAGTTTCATGGGAACAGTCAGGAAATAGGAATGTTATGTTTATATTAGCCCATCCTATACACTACACATAGACAGCCATATCTTTTATTCACTGTCTATTACCAAAGTATGAGGAACATTGATTGATGGTAAGATACATTAACAGTACCTTTAGTTACTGTGATATCAAGTTAAACTGAATACTGTTTGACATGTGGTCACAGGTCCTGGTTCTCCAGGCAGACTTCAACAACTCTGATATTTATTGGAGGCACAACATGGCTTGGCACACAGAGTCCAAGAAATTTCCATAGATCAATGAAGATAACTTTTTACACAAAAGGTGGAAAAGGCAATGAGGAGAGGCCTTGCTGAGTAACAAACCAGGAGGGACTGGTTGAAAATGTGAAGATTGGGGGCAGCCTTGACTGCCATGACCATGGTGGTACTCAGGATCCTACACAGAGGAAGCAAAGCAGTAAGAAGGACTAAAACCCTAAACTTCTGGAGAACTAAATTCAACCTCTTTAAAGATCTACTTAGAGGAATCCCATGGGATGTGGCTCTAGAAAATAAGGGAGTCCAAGAGAGCTGATGAATGTTCAGCATCACTTCCTCCAAGCTCAAGAAAAATGTACCCAAGTGAGCAAGAAATAATAAAAAAAAAAAAAGGTCAGAAGAATCAGGGAGCTTCTAGTAAATCTCAAATGTAAGCAAGAAATTTATGAGATATAGAAAAAAGGACAGGTTATATGGGAGGACTATAGGAACACTGTCAGAGTATATGGAAATGTGACATGGAAGGGTGAGGCCCACTTGGAATTGAGTCTGGCAAGCGATATCAATTGCAACAAGTGAGGCTTCTTTTTACAAGTACATCATCAGCAAAAGGAAGAATAGGGAAAATGTGTGGCCAGTGATGAATCAGATGGGTGTCCTAATGACAGAAGACATATAGAATGTGGAATTACTGAATGCCTTCTTTGCCTCAGTCTTTATTGCTGAGACCAGCCCTCACGAATCCCAAAGCTTGGAATTAAGAGAGTAAGACTGGGGAAAGGGAGACTTTCTCCTAGTTGTAGAAGGCTGGCTTAGAGATTGGCTAGGCAGACTTTAACACCCATAAATCCATGGGCCTGATGCTGAGGGTGGTGAAGGAGCTAGCAGATGTTGTTACAAAGAATTTCTCCATTGTCTTTGAAAAATCATGGAGAACAGGAGAGGCCTGATCACTGAATGAAGGCCAATGTTACACGCATCTTCTAAAGAGGCAAGAAGGAGGACCCAGGAAACTACCATCCAGTCAGCCTCATCTCCATCCCTGGAAAGATGATGAAACAGATCATTCTGGAATCATCACCAGGCGTGTAAAAGAAAAGAAGGTCATTTGGAGTAGTCACCATGGATTCATCAAGGGGAAATCATGCTTGACCAATCTGATAACCTTCTATGATGGTATGGCAGGACAGATCAATGAGGAGAGAGCAGTGAACAGTCAACCTTGATTTCAGCAAGGCTTTTGACAGTCTCTTATAACATCCTCATAAGTAAGTTCAGGAAATGTGAGTTAGATGAATGGACAGTAAGGTGGATCAAGAGCTGGCTGAGTGGCAGAGAGGGTCATGATTACCAGAACAGAATCCAGACTGTAGTCGATGGCATTCCGCAGTGATCAGTGCTGGGTTCAGCCTTATTCAACTTGTTTATCAACAACCTAGATGAAAGGGTAGGATGTACCCTCACCAAATTTGCTAATTACACTAAACTGGGGGCAGTGGCTGATAGACCTGAAGGCTGTGCTGCCATTCAACAGGATCTTGACAGGCTAGAGAGCTGGGAGGAGAAAACCTAATGAGGTTCAACAAAGGAAAGCGTAAGGCCCTGCACCCGAGAAGGAATAACTCCAAGTATTAGTACAGGTTGAGGGCTGACCTGCTGGAGAGCAGATCTGTGGAGAAGGACCTGGGAGTTTCGATGGATGACAAGTCGTCCACGAGTGAGCAGTGTGTCCTTGCAGCAGGAGGGCCAAAGGTATCCTGGTTTGCATTGGCAAGAGTGTGGCCTACAGGTCGAGGGAGGTGATCCCTTCCCCTCTATTTGGCCCTAGTGAGACCACATCTGGAGTGTTTTGTTCAATTCTGATCTCTGCAGTTCAGTAAAGACAAGGGAGACTGGAAAGTGTCCAGTGGAGCGCCATAAAGATGGGTCATGGGAATTTTGGTTTGTTCGGTTGTTTTTTTAAGATCAACCAAGGTAGCTAGACAAAAGAGAACAGCAGTGGGATACAAAGAGTCTCCTTCAAGTCAGATGGCTGCTGGAAATGGATTGGGCCCTCACAGCAGCTGTTGTCTGTAGGGGGTTAGGGTCTGGAGCATCCCTCTTATGAGGAGAGACTGCAGGAGCTGGGTCTGTTTAGTCTAGAGAAGAGAAGACTGAGAGGTGAACTCAATAATGCAAATAAATGTTTCAAAGGCTAGTGCCAAGAGCATGGTGCCAAACTCTTTTCAGTGGTGTCCAGTGATATAACATGGAGTAACTAATACACAGGTTCCTCCTCAACATTACCCTGAGATTAGCTGAGATGTCTATAATATTGTGCTACTAGCACCAAGTTTGTGGATTCAATTCCCATATGGGCCATCACTTAAGAGCTGGACTTGAATATCCTTGTGGGTCCTTTCCAACTCTGAATGTTCTGTGAAATCTGTGATTCTGTGAAATCTTTGAGCTTCCTTACATGAGTGCAGCAAAGCACTGGAACAGGCTGCCCAAGAAGGTTGTTCAATCTCCCTTTCTGAAGACTTTCCAAACCCAGCTAGATGCATTCCTCTGTCACCTGCTCTAGGTGACCCTGCCTTGGCATGGGGGTCAGACTGGATGATCTCCAGGGGTTCCTTTCAACTCTGACTATCTGTGACTCTGAAAGTAACATCTGACACACCAATAACCAACAGTTTCCTTGTCTAATTCTCCGCCTGGAATATGGTAACTCAGATTCAGACCATTGGCCTGAACTGCACCAAGCCTGCCTCAACTACTTTAAAAGACTACCTCTGAAAGGAGTAAAAATATTCTCATGACAAGGTTGAGTACAACTGAACAGTTCCAATATTGAATGTGATTTAATAGGGACAGTCCCTTAATTTAATTTGTAGTTCCTTGGGATAATGTGAAAATTCTCAGGGGATATCCAATCTGCTTCCTTGCTCTTTTAGAGCTGATGTTCCAAGAGCAAAGATTTATCATCAGTGAAGGTTATTCAGATCATAGAAACTACATGCACGTTAGAAGAGAACAGCCCTCATGAAAAAGGTGAACTAGTGCTTACTCATTAGTGACAAAGTGACAGAACTGATTCCTAACATCAGGATACACACATCATTTGTGAAGTCACTGACAAGAAACAAATGCCTTATTTTTTTGTTTGTTTGTTTTCCAGTAGTGTACAAAGAAATATTAAATATGCCCAGGATAATGTTAAGAAAAGAAAAAAATAATCGTATAGAGAAAGATTGCACAATATCTTAAACATTTGTCATTTGTTTTGATTTACTAATTTATATCTTCAGCCATCTATGCTGTCATTTTCACTGATTGTTTCAACTGAATATCAGTTAGCTAATTTCAGTGCTATCCAAACCTGTTGAACGGTTTTGTCATATTATTAACCCCATTTTCAGGATGAGCTTACACTTTTCCTTGTTGCACTGAAAACAGTAGCAAGGTATAGAATCCTTTGGCTTAAGACAAAAAAAATGACATTTTTGGGGGAGTAAATAAAAGAAACCTGGTTACTTCTGGGGGGTCTGAGTCAAACACTATTTTAAGATTTGAGAAACAACTATCTTTTGATTGAGGACCTATAGGACGACAAGGCACGTCATATTAGAGCCAGGTGAGGAGAGGTCACTTAATGGACAAATTCCATAGTATTGTGTGTTAATCTCAGTAATGAACTCTCAATGTCAAACATGGAGTTCATGGAGTTCAAAAATGACTCATGGGGTGAGGGACTTTGAGTTTTTAGCATTTCTAAGTAGGCATCAGAATGGCGAACTAGAATTAAAACTTGGTGTTTACAGAAGGCACAAATATTTTCTAGAAAGCATTACAAATAGATCAGAAAGTAATTTACTTGCAGCAAAACTCAGTGAACCAAGTTTATTCCCAGGAGAGATTTAATAAAGTATTTGAATACATGTATTGTACTGCTACTCTTTCTTTTATATTTTCCTTTCTCTCTCTCCTTATGTCTCCTTTCCTAAATAGAGAAAATCCATGCAGTTGATGAACCTGCCATTTATAAACTAAACTGAAAGAAACCCAGCAACAGTCTATATATGCATATTGATGAAGAATGCCAGGTATCAGATGACAGAAAACAGGATAGAAGATTAAGGCATAAATTCAGGACAACACACATGTGCAGCTGTAGCATTATGAGAGATCCCGTGTACCTGAGAGGACAGGGGAAAGTATGCATCAGCAGTCCTTGTCTTTAATAGTTGTATCAGTGAAGGACAAGGAGGTGGTATGAGTGGGGAAAAGGTGACACAGATATTCAGGTATACCTTCCTCTTTTCTCAGCAAACCAGTTTGGCAGAAGGTCTGCTTTTTCAGAAGACTGCTGTGGGAAGCAAGGAGGGAGGGAGGCAGGGAGGAAGGGAGGGAGGATGGTTATGTATAATTTGATGTTCTAAAGTCACAGAATATTCTGTTAGAAGGGACCCACAAGGACCACAGAGTCCAACTCTTAAGTGAATGGCCCATACAGGAGATTGAACCCATGAGCACCAACTTTGAACCAACTGATCTAGGAAGGAAGGAAGGGAGGAAGAGATTTTAAAATCACCAAAATATTTTGTAAGCATTTGTATTAGGAGTGGGTGGCAAGAGAAAGAATACAAAGCAAAACCCACTCATTTTTTTATAGAATGTGTATTTGACACACTTTTAGGATTTTAAGAGGGTAGAGGTTTCTCAGTAGATCTAACATCTAAACTTCTTTGTTTCCACACCCCCTCAGAGAATGGATGTGCAGTGCACTTACCATGTACATTGTTTTGCAAGGATCAGAATTAAAGTTAGGATTCACACCTTCTAATCTATATGGAAATCATTCAAAGCCCCTCCCCTCCCCCTTTTTTTTTTTGCTTCTGACAGACAAGTCAAGAATTCAAAAGGCTGCATTTCTCAAGGCAATTAACAAAATACAGCAAAAAAGCTATTTAAGTAATCTGGAATATAATAAACAAAACTGTAATATCTTCCCCATTTAACATTAAAGAACATCCACAAAAGCAAAACATTTGAGGCAAGAAAAAAGCTGATATTAGCAATGGGATTGGTCTTTTATGTAAGTTGTATAATTACAATTCTTCCAATTACTCATCCAGTGATTGCCTTTATCAACTTATTTTTCCCACATGATCTAAACTACTCAGTGATATATATCAAACGATTCTCATCTACAGCAGCTGAAAGGCAAGGAGATGCCCTCCTAGGCAGTAGATTCAACTGTTTAGAATCTTGTAACTGGTATTCTGCAGTCACAAGCATCCTCCATGCGTCTCAACTTGCAGTATCAAAGCTAGGAGAGTTTAGCTTAAGTTGAAAATGTGCTAGCACAAAAAATTAGACATTCTAGCATAAAGGAGGGGACTAGGCTTTTAGCTCCAAAGTTAACAACTTAACTTCTGTGAGGTGGACATAGTAGAGATAGACCAGAAATCTAATCTGGAGATGTGACAATGAGGAGCAATTGCATGGTCAGATGTTACATGAAAGGAGGAATTTTGCCCTACTCTTAGAGAGGAGAGATTTTCTCAACCCTTAGTGTTTTATGTGTCTGTCAGTGCGCCAGGGAAGCCAAACCCCTTATGTCTGACCAATCTGTTGGTGTTCTGTAAGAGGAACCCTTCACCAAACAGATTTTCAAGTGATTCAATTGCCCTTTTGGGGGAGAGTTGAGCTAACAGTGCAGAGAGCCCTCAGTGGGTCTTCCCAATATGGTATCCACAGCTGGCAACTGCTAGCACCTATAAAGGACTCCCTCTAACAGTTTATGAGATAACACTCTTTGTTAAGAGAAATTGTGACAGCTTAATAAGGTTCGAGGGTCATCAGTGTTAGTATGTGATGCAAAAACATATTTAAATCAATCAACTGTTACTAAAAAGCAAGATAAGCTCTAATCCTGTCGCAGTACTCTGTGCACATAGAATATGTTTCTCAGCCAGCAGGCTTCCCCATGTGGGTGGAAGAGAGGTTCACCATGTTGATTAAATCCTCAGCAGTTTAGTGGAGTCTTCCTCAATTTTCCCCTGTTCTCAACTTAGTTTTAGACTATTTCTTTAGGTTTAGGTGGAGCTTGAGTGACTTTAGTCATAATTACTTTCACCTCTGATTGATGTAAAATTCTCTCACTTCACATGCTTAATGGGTGGTCTTATCCTGGCATCTGTCTCCCTTGGTTGACAGGTACTGTATGGCCTTTGAACTACAAAGTGCCACTATGTTCCTTCCCCTGAAGGGATTTCTATAGAGGGAAGCCAGGGTGTCTCCACTCTGCTCCACCCTCCATTCCATCCCCTGCAGCAGACACTTATCCTTGTATGTGGGAATAGACCTACAATATAAAGAGTGGAACAGATCCTGCAGGAAATGGGCCACTGAAGATAAAGAAACCAATGAAAGCATTTTGTAAAACTGTATTGTAACATGAGGTTTAGTGCTGTGTTAACCTTTTTCCCCAGGCTTTTGGAAAGCCACCTTCCCCTTCTCCCAGGTCCTTAGACCATCTCCCCTTTTCTCCAGGCCCATGGGAAAGACACCTCTCACCTTCCTAATTAGTATTCAAGCCCCCTTCAGGCTTTGTTCTGATTGGANCTTCAGTAATCCCCTAAAATACCCCATAGACATTTTTGCTTTTATTTTTAAAATGGGAACCTTTCTCTCCAAGAAGGAGAAAGAAAATTACCGAAATTTAAAGACTCTTTTGTTGAACAATCATAAATCGCCTGATAAGCCTGCCTTAAAATCTCTTTCCAAGTTTATGGCTAAAAACCATCATAAAATCCCTTTAACAGCAAAGGACTGGGAACTGCTTGGAAAGCAAATATATACGGCAGTCCAGTTAAATAATAGAGCAGCTATCCATGCCAGTCTAGCTTGGGCACATGTACTTTTAATATTAGAAGCCCAAGAACAAAAGGATATTGGAGCTTTTGTAAACGTTACAGAAGAAAAAAGCTTTTCTCAGTTACAGACTGCGAAAAATGATAACCAAAGACAGTATTCTGTTTGCGAGGACTTAACCCAGCGTAGCAGGGACCCCACAAGAGCGGCCGCGGAACTTTTTCCATCACAGGAACCCGGGAATCCTTTCCCCTGCCCTCCCAGCGCCCCGCCATGTCCCAGCGCGCCGCCCTGCCCCCCTCCGCCGGCGAGCGCCCACACGGCCATGTTACCTGTCCAGCGTGGTCCCACAGGGGGCAGGGGGCCCCCGTCTCTGCCCACCGAAACGCTGGGAGCACCACCGGGGCCACTGCTTCAGTGGCTGAGCCCACCATCATATTCGGATCAAGCCCCGCTCCCTGCAGCCACACCGGCGGCACAGCAGTGGAGCGGCGCCGCGCCAGCCGATTACGTAACTTCCACCGCTTGGTCGAGAGGGGGACAGGGAGGGGGAGAGCATGCCTCATCAGCCGTGTTACTTGTATAGGGAACATAGTGGAGCATGTCAACCACATTTCATCCAGTGCACAGCACCTGCCTTTTACCCTGTAGTTCTTAGTCTCCTCTAATTTTTAACCCTATCCATCATCCCAGAATGGGAGGATGGAACCAAATAAAAAAATGTTGCCCTTGGCCACGTAACAGCTTGTCCAGCCTACTTCAATGCAAAGCCCTCCTTTAGAACAAGTTTGTTTTGAAGCTGTTGAGAAGTGGTTATGTAAGAAGATGTTGAAAAGTTAAAACTAATAGACTGTTCAGAAAGCTGTTTTTTGCCACCTCTTGCCAGGAGTTATGGCTTCCCAGATGAGACAGGCCTCTCATAATACGAAACTGTCTCTTCCAGTTTGCCCTAATTCAAATGATCTGCAAAACTAAAGAAAACCTTGATAGACTGTCAGGCATGACTTTGTAGCCATTGTTAGGTCTAGAAATAGAACTATGCCTCCTTTTTTTCTTTTCTTTTTTCGTTTTGTTTCATATACCCTCCATTTGCATATTTTACTTAGTGACTACTTGATTACCTAAGTAGTCATGAGGCTAAAATTTTCAAATCTGGTCATGAAAAATCATGGAATTATAGAATCATAATAGAGTCTAAGTTGGAAGTGAGTTCATCAGTTCATGGCATCCAACCCTTCATAGGACAGAAGATCCATATTAGACTATCCAGCACCCCGTCCAATGGCATTCGTAAAACCTCTAGAGGCAGGGACATTGACACACCTCTGGGACCTTGTTCAAGTGAATGGTTTAATTATTTTTTTTCTCATATTTGATTGTGGATGTGGCCTGACAAGCACTGAGAAGACTGAGATGATTGTATCTCTGTGCTAATAATGTCCCTGGGGATGCACGGCAGGATCAGATCTGTCTTGGATGCTGCAATAACACACTGCTGATGAAGTGTCAGGTTCTGTCAGGACCTCCCTGCAAGGATGCTCCCCAAACTCGCAGTTTATGTCATCCTAGGTACAGTTTTTTCACTTCTCTTTGTTAAACTTCAGACAGTTCTTCATAGCCCACTCTTCCAACCTGTCCAGATCTCTCTACAAGATTAGCTCCCCCTTCTGCCATGTCCACCACCCAGTTTGGTAAAGTGCTCTCAATCCCACCACGCAGAGTAGAAGCTGAGCAACATTAGGTCCATCTCTGGGGCAGATCCCAGTTGCAACAGACTGTCAGCCTGAGTAATTGATCACCACCTGCTGAGTGTATCCTGTTTGCCAATTTCCTTCCCATCTTGCAGACTACCTATCCAATCTGTATGTTGACATCAGATGTATAGTCTCTGTAAGATTCATTTTACTTTATTCTCAAACTTGAAAACTGTCTTAAAAAGGGACTTTGCTTTCTTGCAGTGGAAGTTGTTTTAACATGAGCATTTTAATGAAGATTTAAATATTTAACTTCAGGTATGCCAAGTATGCAAGCAATTTGATTAATTGAAATTTTTGTTCCTATTTGGAATTTTATACCTCTTATTATGATTTGTGCATTTAAAACAATACTTTTGTGGGAATTTGTCATATAGAGTATATAGCATGTATTTTATCTTACCTGTGTCAGCTTTGTTTCCTTCTTATGCAGAAGTCACCTCTATAACCTGTTAATATTAGGGGTCAGTAGATCTTGCTCTTTTGTCCTTTAAAGGAATTATGATAAATTGTCTGCTTCGGTTCCCTGAAATTCCTTTTGTACTATAAACCCTGACTGAAATATGAACAAAGTAAATGAAGGTGTGATTTTAAAAAGACATCTGTGCAGGTAAGTGTTTCTGCCTATGGCTAAATAACTACCTGCACAGGCAAAATCAAGTTGAGGAACTGTACTGAGTGCTTCTACAAAGTTCACTGAATTATTAGAATTTCTTAATCACCAGTGGAAAATAATATAGAGCTCCTTTCATTCATGGGATTGGGCAACAATTTTGGCCATTAGAGAACAGCTCTAGTGACTACATTTGTTAGTTAACATCTTGTTGTATAAACAATTTATGAGTTTATTTGCTTAGGCTGCAATAGAAAACCCTTGTGCATAAACACTGATGGACAATGTTCAAAAGTACTTCTAATAGGGCAGACCATCTTGTTGGATATTTCATTTTGCCCTTGTGAACATAAACATACTTCCACAGTCTCATTTACTTCACCTATCAATAAAAAAAAGTGCTGGTTTTCATTAGTAAAATCCATTTTAAGGTCTACAGGAGGTAAATTATTTTTAAAATTAGTTTTTACTTTATTAGTCAAGTTGCAGTGTCAAGACTATGTTGGAGTCAGTGGTGCTTCATTTGACCTTATTAATATTGACACATCACTCTATGTGTCAGTTTATTATGACACCATTAACCCTCTGAGACTAATAAATATTTTTAAAAAGACAACAGACAATTTTTAACTAATTACTTTAGAATAACTTTTTACTGTGTGTTTTATTTCTTACTAGCTTTATTTCCAGAGAAACAGAATGTAAGCAGCAATTTAATTAATTTATCATCTGAAAACCAGAGGAGAAACAACAGGAATCAGATGTATTATATATATCCTTCCAGAAACTTTGGCCAGTGCATTTGACTCCCAGACACAGTATATAAAGGAGTTTGCATAAAACAATACTGGCTGCTTTGGCATACAAAAATAATATGAGTGGAGAGTGAACCTTTTTAATCGTACATATATTGTTTAGGAGGTCATTCATCTCCCAAGTCATACACATGATCTTGAAACTTTATCCTTCCTATCCTGCAGTTTTCCTCCTAGGATTGTCAAATACTAGGAAGTAAGATGCTGTTTTGTAATTCAAATACTAGGAAGTCAGAGAGCTTTGTACCATTTCTGTTCACAGCACTAGTTTCCTTTAGCAAAGCTGACGATGAAGGAAATAAATAAATCAATTTTCATTTCTGCTCTATACACTAATACACAGTTCTTACTGTCTCTGCCAATCCAGGCTGGGTCAGGGGCTCCAGGAGCTGTGGGGTGTTATAGTTTTTCTGGGCTGTTTGTGATTGGCAGCTGCTCCAAGGCTTCCCTGTGTGGGCTGCAGGAACCTGCCATGAGGGACACAATGCCACTCTACCTCTGATTTGGCCCATCCCTGGCCCCTACCACACCCCCACCACCAAGGTGGTTCTGACCCAGTAACATTTCCTTTTGGTAGGTTAAGCTCAGAGAGATACAGTATGAGGTGATTTTATAAAGCTGAACAGTTCTGAAAGATGACATCATGAACTTGGCAGGGAGGCATTATTTTCATGACATGACAGTAGAGTGAAGTTGATAGCAAAGACAAGTAATGAAGGCTTATTGAAAATTCTGTGTACACTGGGGCAAACCCATGATCTGAGGTCACCTCTGCGATGGAGAGTAGAAATTTGGTGATGATTTTGCTTAATATTACGTGCCAAACTATTAATGGACTTATTAAGCAAGCAAATGAAGCAGCTAAAATGGTTATTTATGCTACAAATTTTGATGTGGGCCAACCACAAGTATAGTTTTAGTAGAATTTAAGGCGCATCCTGCAAATTCCTGATATCATTGTACAGATATCAAGGAAATTTTGTGTTTCACTTGAATAGGATAACAGAGCTTCAAAGGGAAATCTAAAACACTCAGTGTAAACCCTAACACTTGGCAGTGTTAAGGAGAAGGAAGCACAGAGAGAGAACAGCAGTGAATACTGTGTAGGGGTGCATCAACAAAAACACTTTATGTGAGCCCCTCCCTCATCTGCTACCTCTTTATGCTTTTCATTCACGGTAAAGAATAGCTTAATTGCTGCATTCCATGGGGGGAAAGAATGACGAGCCACTCCAGTTAGGGGTGAAGCATTTATTGAGAGGAGCATCAGACTTATATAAGGTGAGGGTGGAGGGTTCCAGAACTATGGAGGAGTTAAGGGAGGAGTTAGGCAGAGTGTGACACATAAGGGAGAAAGGGGTGGTAATGCAGACATACAAGGGAAAACTCAGGTGGGGCTAACCATATAGGGAAGTGGTGCAGTGCACCACTAACCAACCAATGGGGGGACGGGGGTAAACTAACCAATGGGAACAAATGTACAATACAAATGTAATTATTATGATTCTAACATACAAATATCTATCTAAGCTATTTAAACAGTAAAAACTTTTGAAACTCCTCAGTTTAGGGTTCTTCTTAGTGGTTCTTTGTCTTCCCACTAGGCATGAGTCTCTTTCTGTCTCTTTTTCTTCATTTCTCTTTTTTGTCTCTTCCATTCTGTATAATTCTTCAGGTGTTCCCTGACATTTAATGCCACATTTGAAAAATACGGGTGTGTTCTCAGCTCACTGGGGTGACTCACGGTGGTGGTTTAGTTTTCTTGGGTTTGGTCTAGGTCTTCCCCGGTAACAGGGTCATAACTGAGGAAATATTCCACACCATTCCTTTACGTAATCAGGGGTATATAAGACAAGGAAAATTTCCTCCCTCTCTCTTTCTCTCTCTTACTTTCGTGTGCTTGGAGGACATCAGGTCTCTGTGTTGGCTCAGGTCTTAGCTATATGAACTGAGGCCTATTGGAGAAGCTGGTGTTCCAGTGTTTCTGATTAGGTTTTTTTTTATAAGAGGAAGATTGGCTTCT
>WBMV01008944.1:1465-13402 GCA_013396655.1 Campylorhamphus procurvoides | reverse complement strand
GGACAGACCGAGGGGTGGTGGTGGAGAGGTATTTCTAACCTGTTTCTATTTCTTATTTTTAGTTTTTAGTTTGTTAGTAACAAATTTAAGCATTATTCTAAGGTCTGCTTTGCCCATGGTATTAATCAAAGCTCCTCTTTTGGTTTTTGTCTTTATCCATAAACTTCTAGCTGGTTTTTTTTTTCCTTCCCTCTGGAAGGTGAAAGGGGAGGAAGAAAAGGCCTTGAAAGGGTTTTGCTGTACACCAGGCATTTATCCAGGGTCAAACTACCACACCCAGCCACACAGAGGGGAAGGATCTGGTTCTTTTGAAGGGAGTTTGGTAAGAGTTTATTGTGTTAGTTACTTATTGAGCTTTTTCCCTGAGTTTACAAGTGTGTGTATCTGTTTTGTTTGGTGTTCACCCATTTTTGTCCCATTTCCCTTTCCTCCCTTTTCCCTTCTGGAGTTCTTTGGGGTTCTTATTCTGTATATTCATAGTGTTTGATTCTATATAATTGCAATATATGTGAATATATATATATACTTTTACTACAACTGTCTTTGAGTACTTTTTTTCCCTTCTCTCTCAGGAGGGGGGAATCTGTGTGGCCAGCAGCTGGTTTTGGCAGGGAGCCAACCCAAACCTCCACACTCATTTATATCTTTCTCCTATGGAGCCCTACTAAAACAACTATTTTATAGTATTGTCAAGGGACAACATTTTAAGATGTGATGTTAGTCTCTGCAATGTTTTAGTATTTCTTGTGACTGAAGTGTCACTTGGTGAATATTTGCTGTCTGTCACAGTGGTACACATAAAAGGGAAGTAAAGATCACAGATCAGTCATGGTGACATGGAATACAACACAATGTGTCCCAGCTGTTCATGAATACCTTCTCTACGATCTGGCTTACATGCTCAAGCCTTTTCCATAATGAGAATATGCTCTGTGAAAGACATCTGCTGCTTTTGAACAGTTTCATGCCTTGAATGCAGCTTTCATCTGGCATTTCTGTAGCAGTAACTTGCTTTATCTATACTGGGGGAAACGTATTGCTTATCAAAGTGTTTCCATAAGTGACACCAAGTGACTTGCAGTTCATATCTTAATTTCTATCTTTCTTATAGATGTACCCATGAAGTTGACCAGAGACAGACACAGCACTACAATATTTTCCTTTCTTTTACAGGATTACATTGTTGGGCTACCAATGTTGAATGTGCACCACACGCATGGAGAAATAAGCAGGCTATTTGTAAAATACTAGTGAAGTCATGATTTAGACTACAAGAAGTTTTGTCTCGATGTGAAATTTGAGTCAATTGTTGGAGGAAACAAACAAAAACACCTTTTGTGTTCAACTATTTAGCAGGAAGTATTAGCACCTCCTGTACTTTCTCATGGACTGACATTTTGATAAATGACTATATTTGTCTCTATAAAAGACTAGAATGATATCACTGATCACTGCACTGCAGCATTTCACTTGCAAAATTTCTCCAAAGAGTTAACTATTTCCAAAGGTCTTTGCAAAAAATATATTACTTTCTTCCAGAATCTCTTTGAGATGTCTTTACACATTTCAATTTTTACTATGTCATAATGTGAATTAAAAGTTGAATGTTTTAAAAGATATTCTCCTCTATTGTCTCTCTTGGTCTAAGATGAGCTATTGTAGCATTCTTCAAACTTCAGCCACTGCACACCAGGGTATACATCTTTTTCCTATGTGGAGTATGTCTGTCCATCATACCTTATTTTGGAAAAAAATTCAAATGTCTACAGTTACAGATTTCTTTTTGCTTTTTCTTTTTTGCCTCATAGAATTACTGAATTATGAAATTACTCTCACCGTATAAATGTATAAATATTTTTTTCTCTATTGTTTTTTATTACTCCAACAATATGCAAAGACTGTTTTTGTCTTGTAGCCACAGTTAGATGTACCAAAACCCAAACATCTTACTCCTTTCAGATCTATCAGCAATTGCCTTTTAGTCTCTGTAACTCTCTTCCTTGATGTTTTCCAATACAGCTTAGCTGTCTTTTTAGTTTACTTTGTAATGTCACCATTACTTTCCCCAGTACTTTCCTACTAGTATAACATTTTAGTTCATTTTTATGGTTTGTTTTCCTGGAACACACCCAAACCCTTCAAAAACAGTCTGGTATGCTGTAAACATGTCAGCATTCAGTTCTTCCTTCTTTACAATATTGACTCTACATTTATGCTTGTTACTACTGGCACACCAAGAATTGCTTGTAAGTCAAACACCACACTGTGAAATAAGTGTTTGTTTCTGTTCTCTTCTTATAGAAAGTACAGTTCAAGTTAAATTTCCCAGATGCTTGCCTTTCCGTATATGAAAAAAAGACCTGATGCTGAGCAGGGTTGTGCTGCAGTGATTCTTGGCAAAGAGTCTGCTCCTCCTTTGAAGAGTCACAAACAAGCACATTCATAACTATCACACTCATCTTCTCTTACAATCATTGCAAATTTTTTATAAACAGTTATACTGACTAGGTTTTCAGCAATTACATTCAAACCCAAAATGTTGTGTGAAGAGAGTTTTTGTTCACCATCTGCTACACTCTCTCATATGTTAGTTGTGAAATTCTAGTGAACTTTTATGTATAACTTCCTGCTTTTAGCCATATTTGGATTTCATCCTCTTTCTTCTCTCACAGCATTTGGTGGGCAGTAGTGCAAAACACTGAAATCAGGACAGGAGGTCAGCCATTATTGAAAACCTGAAAATGTTCTTTCTTTTTAACAGAGTAGATTTAAAAAATGAGACTGCGATGGTTTTCCCCATATATTACAGATCATGTATTCAATTTCTTGTAACAAGACTATGTTTTCAGCTGTCTGCTGATGCTTAAGGCATTTTTGACTGCAATGACTTGTCGTGCAATGGTTTCCTAAAGACTTGAATGCAACAGAATGACTTATATTACATTTAAACTTAGAAGCTACTTTCAGGTGGCTTCGTATGCCTCCGTAACTGTACTATATTTATGTTCTTCTATGCAAAAAAAAAAAAAAGGAGAAAAACCAAGCAAACCCTTTTTGTCCCTAGCGCTCTCAGACATTTCTTATATTTACTGCAATAAATCTGTTTCCAATCAATGAAAAATGCTTTTTATTAAAAAAATCTGATTCTTTTTAAACACATACAGATTTTCTCCTGTCACATGGAGAAATAACATCACATATTTTCTTCTGGAGCATGTAATGCCTGTATGAAATCTTTGCTGCTGTCACAAAGAGTGCTGGTGTTATGTCTGCATGAGCAAAACAGCACTGCTCAGTGACACACAATCAGACATGAATTTTCTAAGCATGATGGATAAAGTGAGTAGATTGCAATTCCTTCTCTAAGGTTTCTATTCTAAGATACCCTCACAGACTTCACATTCACATGAACTAGCAGCTGCCTCACAGTCCAGCACAGCCCAGACCAGCAGAACCAACAGCTGTCCAGGATACCTCCAGATACCACAGCTACAGTGCAGACTTTGCCTTGATACACAGGTAGACACCTGTGGACATGTGCCTGTAACTGAAGAACTACTGCTTTTACTATTATGTTGCATGTGAGGTAGTCAACATGCACTGATGAAATGGCTCTGGGCCTGTCTCGGTGACCCTCTCCTCATCTCAGGCCGGGTAGCAGCTGTCACCAGGGTTTTTGTCACCTGCTGCTCCCCTGCCCCAGATGTCTTACACAACTGTGACATTTGCAGTAGTTATGTGACAAGTTTTGTCTTTTGCTGCCTTGTGTTTCAGCTCCCATTTCAATCACCTAAAGAGTTAGAAATTAACAAACATATCCCAGTCTCCTTTGCTTGAGTCTTCAGGTAGGCTTCGCTTCAGCAGCTGCCATATTTTCTCATCCCGTGTAGAAGCTTGTTCTAAGCTTGAATTCCTTGATGACTTAGGCTGTCAATTATTGCACTCTGCTTTTATAATTGGGTTTCAGAATTTATTGTTGTATTTTAAATAAAATGGGGCCTTGCATTCAATCATCATGGTTTCTTAAATAAATGTGCAGAAATTCTCAGTAGATATATGGATGTTCAATATGTTTCAGATATCACCTTTATTAAAAGTATTTGATCCATGAATACTTTTTTTTTTATGAAGGCAAGAGCAGATTCATTACAGTCTTGCTCAATACAATAATCAATTATTATTTATGTCAGTGTTCTCATACAGAATCAAAAACCACCTTCATGAACCCAGAGCCTGTGTATGGCAAAAAAAGAAATGGAGGATGTGAGCATTTCCAATCTTACTTAATTTCATAGTTTGAAAATCATAACAGAGCAGATCTGGCTACTTCCATCCAGTAAATGTGTATGGAATACAAATAGACATTTCTCAGCTTGGAGGAAGGATGTGATCATAACTGCAACTAAAAAAGACCACTCGAGATGTGTAATCCGACCTTTATGGTGTGCCAGATTAATTTTTGCTATTATCTTTATCAGAAAAAGACAGCTTTTTCAAAAATAATTAATTAAATGTTTTCTTAATGAATGCTTCATCATAAATGTATTTGGTTAGTCTCAGTAATGATGTATTAAGAGTCTGGGGACTTGAGGGGGCAGGTGGCAGGGTAAGGTAGCATGTTTAAAGTGTATTTAATATCCTATACAGTATAACACCAGTAAACTCTTAAATACCAAATATACTGCTGTTTGACTTTGTCTGTGCTTTATTAATTGCTATACTTTCAGTAACCTTATAAATGTTTCACTATATCTGAAATATACATTCATTATGCAATAAATGAATGTATATTTTCCTTTAAGCATAAATTTATGATTTGCTCTGGTAGGCTAATACCAGGAAACTGTTTGCCACTTCTGCCAAAGAGCGCATAAATTCTAACTAAAATAAAAAGTTAAAAAGGTCTTATGGTTAAAATCCAATGGGTATTATGACTAAGCTGAGAAAAGTAAGCCTCAAAATGTTGCAACACACATTCTGTACAACTGTTTCTAAGCATCATTGATTGCACATCTCCCTAACAAACTCCTTTTCTAGTTCTCCTGCAGAAGAATTGTAAGTATCAAGATGATGTAAGTATTTCATGTATGTAGTGCATTCCATTTGAAAACCGCATTGACAGTTGCAGCTGGAGGAAATGTGTGTAAATATTGTGTAGATAGTTAATAGTGAATATTACAGAAGCACATCATCAAAGTGGTCCATGCTATGGTGACAATAAAAATACAGAATTTTTTCTTTTTTTTTCCTGTTGAACATAATGTTCGTAAGTTTAATTCAAATGATTTTAGCATAATACAGATTTAACTAACTTTTCAGATGAAAATAAAGATGGAAAAATAGCCAGAAAAATAATTATTAAAGGTAACATGGCAAGAACAGAAGTGGAAGAAGAAGAGTAAAAGGGAAGAGGAGGATAACACTTGCACACATTTACATTTTAAGGTATATTAAAGCAAAATAAAATCAATCAACCCTGAAAACATTCTGTTCAAAATATTTTAGCTGAAAGAACTCCATATGGGATTTAAAACTGCTCTGAGTAATGAGAATTATGCAGAACAGACTAAGGAAACAGACCCTCACTGTACCTTCTATTCACCATTTCAGAAAATGCAGGACTGACTTTACATGAATTGCTTAATGTCTCTGTATACTCAAGAGCAGTCTTTGAGGGGTTCTCTGTGCTTTCAGAGTCGTTGTTGTCACTTGCTTACTCCAGGGTGCTTGGCACTGGACTACCATTATGTTAGTGATGACAGCAATAGCTTACCAGACAACATTTAGTCAGATGCATCTCACTCCCAAGGAAGATGCAATAATTCTTATGATGCTCAAGGTTTTACACCATGTCCTTAGCTAAGTTTATGATATAGAAACATTCTCAACTTGGTGACTTTTTCAAAGGATCATGTTAATTTCTTGTCTGAATCTTAACAATTGCCTAAAAAATAAATTCCTCCAATATGTCAAGGATGAGAAGCTGACATGCCGCTGCTGTCCCAGTAAAGGTCTGCAACCACTGTTCAGTGAACAGCAGCCAGTTAAGATAGTGTTTGGGAGACCCTTCAATTTAGCATGGGAGAAACTTTTATTAGTACATGTGTCTACTTATTTACAGTTTGGGGGGTTTTGTTTGTTTAGAAGCTTATCAAGAAAACATCAGATGCATTTATTACTCAGAAAAGAATTCAGTATCTGTTTTTCCTCACTCATATGTACTTTGACAACCTGTGGATTGTGAATTCTTCACTGATTCACTTTAGGCAGACAGATAATACCAAATGTATTTGGCTTGTAAGGGAAATGTTAAAGAATGCTTTTTAAACAAAAATTTGTTTCTTCCTGTTGCATGAAATATTTGCCCTTTAACATAGTTTCTTTAACAATGTGCAGATGACCAGTTCTGCATCTGGAGCGACTGGCATCCTCGGAGCTCATTGTTGATATGGCTCCAGTCTCAGTTAACAATAAATAAGTTCTTTGTCTGTGTAATTGATTGATGGGACACTTCCATATGTGTGTTAGTCTATCAGTGGGAAAAGGGTTCCTATACAGGAATATTCCTTATTTTAAGACTACAAGTCAAGACTCATAGCAGATCAATAGTTTTCATTAGACAGCTATTATAAATGGTGAAAACAAAACTTTTCAGATACATACTACTTGAGGTCACATCTAACAACAGATCCATATGACCACAGACTCAGAACCTATGTTGTGCTCTACTTTGTTACTAATGACTGGGGTTTTCTGACATTTTTCATTTCAGTTACTATTCATAAAAGTGAAGCCAGTAACCAGAAAAATGAACAGCAAATATATTTAAAGGAGATTGTGTTTTACTTAGATGTTTTAGATTTTCAGGAAAATTTGACAAAACTAGAATGAATTTGCAAATTAATTTGGACAGTATGAATTTGTGCTTCTGCTGAATAACATGAGGCAGTTTTATTCACACTGAACAATCCATCTTGGAACTAATTTAAACAGTCCGGTTCTGTGTACTGAAACTAATATTGTTGAGACACATTATTTACCCCCCAAAACACTTGTACCTGAACAAATGGCAGGGTTTAATTATATTTTATTTAAATTCTTGTATATCCAGAAATACCCCTACCTCCATAAGAGCTAATCTGAACTTTTGACTGCATTGGAAAAAGATGGTCCTAAGTACTTTATGATGGAAATGCAAGTGAATACTTGGTAAAATTACTGATGTATATAGTTATGTAAGGGCTCTTGTAGGATTTGGGAACTATTTTCATATTTATGATTTATTATCTTGGGTGTGTATCATAATATGTCCCATATGTTTTTACCTTGTCTTAATACAAATTAAAATGTTCAGGTTGCTATTTCGTTTACAGAAAGCTGATATAGTTTAGTACAATAGCACTTTTATCATGTAAAAGATTTTGTATATGTATGTCAACTCTTTTCCTTAACAAATGTTGTTTTAATGAAAGTGGGCAAAATTATCATGCCTTAGTAATTCTCAAATGCGTTTTGGCACTGCAAATTATCTTGCGTTTTGTCCATCCACATACTCCATGACTCCTTTCTGATTTGCAGTTGGAAGCCCATGACACAGAATATAATGGCTTGCTTCAGGCAGTACAGCAGTCAAGAAAGAAAACATCTTGCTGGGTGGTGTCCTCTCCTGGTATGCAATCTATGGCTAGTGACCAAGGACAACTAGGAAGCAAGGTATCTTCGATCTGACAGCTTCAGCTGTGGGATTGAGGACTGTCCCAGGAAAACCATTAGGACTCAGAAGTCTTCTCCCACTTATTTTCTTCACAGTATGTGACAAGGCAGGATGCTGTGCCTGTTCAGAAGCTCTGACAAAACTCCTGCAGTAGAAGTGCTGGGTGGAAACAAAAGGAATCAGTGGCAGGAGTGGCTGTATGAGTTGCACCAAAGGTTCAACTGAGAATTAGAAAAGGTGTGAAATAAGTCAAAGCAAAACTAAAGAAAAGCAGAATGTAAACATATTTACCATTCCTGTGTTTGGGTTAGGGGTGAGGGGGTGCTTGAGACAGTATGTTTCTGCACCTTTTTAACTGCAAAGTATGATGAGATGAAAGGGGAAGAAATAACTGATAAATATCAGGAAAATCTAATATGAAGTGTTGAGGTTGTCATTGAGAACATGAAAGAGTGGTGTTGGTGACAATTACAGCTTTCCAGCACTTCCATATTTCCAAGCCAAGCAACCAAAGGGAAGTATAATTCACCAGCACTTAAAGCTCCTTAAAATTATATTTTAGGATTAATTTCTTTGATTCCCAACTTTTCATATAATTGAACGTATTTCATAAGGGGAACCGCCACAAGAAAGTTCATGACATCTATTATATGAAGCACATAGTCCATGCAGATACCTGATTAGACAACTTCTGACCACAGAAGAAAGTACTAAAAAACTGTCCAACTGAATGAGATACTTTACTGTGCCAACTTGAATCTACTGTTTCTATCAGCTCTAATTATAGTCAGCTAATTCCATTAGCTTCTTAAATACATTTTAAGCTGCGGTACTTACAAGCTAAGAGCAAGTGCTGCCCTTTAATGGAGTTATCATTTTCAGGGTAACCTTTTCATTCTGTCAAGGAAAGAATTACTTGTTATTTTTACCATGATAGAAGCTTGGGTTTTTTTTCTTCTTTTATTGGATTATTTAACACCAAAAATCAAATGGCGTTTCGTTTACTTAACAATATCACAGATAAACACAGAATATTCTGTGTTGAAAGGGACCCACAAGGATCTTCGGGTCCAACTCTTAAGTGAATGGCCCATACGGGGATCAAAGCCACAACCTTGGTGTCATTAGCACTATGCTCTAGCCAAGTGAGCTAGTCTTAGGGTCAGTATTTGCAGTGTGTCATCAGATCAAAGAAAAACATGAGGAAAAAAAGATACTTGAAAAGGAACAAAATAGTTTGATATTAATTCTTGATAAGGTACAGAAGTCAATGTAATAAGATACTATGTTTGCTCCATCACACCAAATGGTAGAAAAAGTGCACCTGTAGCCTTTTAATTTAAAAATTAGACTGCTATTCAGAGAAGTTGTATTCTCTGCTATAGTCAACAACTTGGCAAGTCAAAACTGTGGAGGTTTTGGTTGGCTCCCTGCCAAGCCCAAGCGCCGGCCACATGGATTCCCCCCTCCCAAGAGAGAAGGGAAAAAGTACCCAAAAAGACAATTTTATTAAAAGTACATATATATTCACATATATTACAATTATATACAATCAAACACTATGAATCTACAGAACAAATCCCAGAACAACCCTGAAAAGGGAAAAGGGGAAAAGGGGAAAGGGAAATGGGACAAAAATGGATAAAACCAAACCAAAACAAATACACACACACTCATAAACTCAGGGAAAAGCTCAATACGCAACTAATACAGTCAATTCTCACCAACATTCCCCTTAAGAGAAAGCAGGTCCTTCCCCTCCGTACGGCTGGGACAGCAGCTTCTCCGAGAGGCCTCAGCTCACAGAGATAAGGGCTAGGCCAGCACAGAGAGCTGATGTCCTCCCAGCACATGAATGGGAGAGAGAAGAGAGCAAAAGCAAAAGGAGGGAGGAAACCTTCCTTTATATATGCTCGATTACGTGAAGGAACAGTGTGGAATACTTCCTTAGTTAAGACCTTGCTACCAAGGAAGGCCCAGACCAAAACCAAGAAAACTAAACCACCACAAAAATGAAATTCAGTGATTTGTCCTTTCATTTGGAAAGATAATAAGAAATAGGAACCACAAAGCAGAAACTAGGCTGAACCAAAAAATGTAAGCTTACTCTTTAGGGGAGTTTGAAGCCTTTTCTCCTTAAAAAGTCCCACCTTTCATTGCCTATAATGCTCTATTTTTTTTTTTTTATCATAAAGGTGTGTGACAAATATACTCTATGATTAAACCATCAGGTAAGAATTGCATTTGGGAGAATAATGGTACAGTTCTCTTGCAATATCCTAAGAGGATATTCTTGATACATTACGTCAATACAACAGACTGTACTGAAAGGTATGTTTCCTTCAATATTTCCACAAAATTTAGTACTTGTAAAAAGCATTTTCTTCATAGAACTGCATCCATTTCTACCTGATCTTTATAGGCATGGCATATACTTATATACAAATTTAAATCTCATATTCGCACCACTCAGATATGTGGGCCAGAATGTCACTTTCTCTGTAATGCGGTGTAGGCTAGAACTTGAGAGAAAGGAAATGGAGAGAGGCTCCCATTTTTGGTAAAAATAAGTGTGTGAGGTGCATAAACTTTTTGCATCATGATTTCAGTACTGTGCGTCCCAAATCTGTGCAGGCCTGTATAGACAAACAGTAAAATTCTTAGAGGGGTATGAACAGACAAGAAAGTCATAATGGGTTATTGTCTTTTAATAATGGAATCATTACAGAAAACCAGTTTGATGAAATGTGGGTTGTAAAGTGATGTCATTAATAACTGGTGGCAAAACTTTTTTACAGCAAGCACATTTTTGATGTTTGCTTTCTACTTAAATGGATTGCAGAGGTGAAAATTTAGATGTTGAGGAAAATAGGACTCTTAGCCTTTAAAACAGTTATTCTCAGTTCTTTCTCAAAAATTTTGATGTAATATGGAGCTTTTTCAATGCTATGTGGAAGTCAAAGAACACAGAAATTTCCAAAAAATTCTGGGAAAAGGGAACCATGGGTCAGCTCAGAAAATGAACAGGAAAGGCAGCAAAGTTTCCAAAGTAAGAAAGGGAGCATTGAGGACTGGAGGATTTTCCAAGCGGGTAATTCCTCTGTCCTTTACTGTAGTCTAAAAGAAAGATACTTCATCCTGAAGAACATGTCTGCTGTCGCCCCTTTTGCCAATTCAACCAGTGGTGAAGCTGAGCATGAACATGATCATGGTCATGCACAAAGGCACACACAGGATACTGATACAGTCGGTCACACTGTTTGGCATACGCAAGGTGCTGTTTCCACAGCACCCAAAGAAAGGAGTCACATAAAACATAAGCACAAGACAGGCAAGTCTCCTCCTTCTTTTGGGCTGGAAGAGTCAGGAAGTCACCAGTGCAGTGCATGAATGAACTCTTCAGGTTCACATATATTTGCAGGTCCTTCAAGTGTCAGCACATTCCCTCTGTTCACCCATCATGCCTGCCCATATCCTAGACCCTCTTACTGTAATAGATAGATTTATAATTTGCCAAAATCAAACGAATTAAGTATTTTTTTATCTTTATTTTACTGAAATAGAGGTTTTAGGAATAGTTTAAAACTAGCCAAATGTTGAGGTTTGTTTAGAATAGATTTAACCTAAAGGGTTATCTTCTATCTGTCTCCCTTCTTTGGTATGCAAACAGAAACCTTCTGTTTACATTAACACTTGAAAGACGTCTTTGTATCCCTTGTTAACTGCCCAGAATAAGGGAAGCAAACCCCTTTTTTTTCATTTCTCAAGGCAGCACTAAATTAAAGAGAGCTGTCCACTGCTAAACCCTAATTGACAGATTTAAGGGAGCAGCATCTCCAGTCCCAGTCTCTGCTTCTCCTAAAACTTTATCTTGTCTTTTCCTTTGATATTCACCAACACACCCTGTAATCTACGGTGCTTGTTTCTCCCTCTTACCTTTCCCACATACAAGTGGTAGTGCTACAGCCACATTCGATTCTTTCCCTACTCCCTTTCTTCTACCCTGCTCCCCAAAAAACCCTTCTGTGTTCCCCCATTCCCTGACGCTGGACAACCCCAGCTTCTGTCGGAGGCTATGGTTCGACAATTCCTGTTCCCCCATCCCGATCCTGTCCCCCACTCCCCAGAACTCACGTTCACCGGGAATCTGTGTATTCAAACGCCCCAGAGTTCAAAGCATGCTAATTTCACTGTGTATTTACAGTTCTATACTGGCTGTCTCC
>WBMV01008934.1:56226-106703 GCA_013396655.1 Campylorhamphus procurvoides | reverse complement strand
CCCGCGCGCGTGGGAGGGGCACCCGCCCGCGCCACCGCCCACGCCCCGCGCGTCACGTCCGGGGCCGCGGGTTCGAGAGCCGGGGCCGGCAGAACAGCCCCGCAGCTTCCCCGGGCCCGGCCGGGCTCTGGCTGGCAGCGTGAGGCGCCGGTTCGGCCGCACGGCGCCGCAGCCCCACCCGCTGGAGTAGTAAAATCGTGGAGTCAGCAAGGGTGGGAGAGACCTCTGGCATCACCCAGGCCGAGCGTCCCTCCCGCACTGCGCCCGTAATCCCCGAGCCACCAAACCAGGCCGCCAGCGCCGCAGCCTGACGTCTCGTAAACACTTCCAGAGAGGGGGGGCTCCACCGCCTCCCTGGGCAACTGTCCCGGTGCCTGACCACCCTAACAGGGAAAAAACCATTTGTCATATCTCATTTGAGTGTCCCCTGCCTCCGTGTGAGGCCTTTTGCTCTGGGCCCCACCTCACGAGCACCGCCCCCCCATGAGGCCTCCCCGGACCAGCATCAGGGTAGAGGGGAAAAGGCCTTTTCTTCTTGGCTAAAATTAGTTCTTTCGGCTGCTTTTGGTGATCAAAACACGAGGAGCCAAGTCCTCAGCAGCATTACTCGAGGATCTCATGAACCCCAGACACATCGGACGTGATAAGAGGTCTCGGTCCATTGGAACTTCTTAGCAGTGCAGTATCACATTGTGTATTCTTCCCTCCGATACTGTTCACTGTTTGGTCCTTGCCTGAACAATAACCTCTCCTGGGCTCTCTTTAACAGCAATAAAGAAGGAGTTTAAACAGCCAATGGTTAATAACTCTCTAGGGATCCCTAAATACAGGGACTGTGTGAATGGTGGGTATGGCTTCTACTTAATACTCAGTTAAATGCATGTACGCTCCCCTTTTTCCTGTACAAAAGGTCTTTTCCTACCATCTTCCACCACTTTCCCATCATGTGAGCTCCAGCCCTCTAAGCACTGTGTACCCCTGCATTCCAGCCATCAGAACTCCCTCTGCAGATCCTACCAGGTGTGGGGAACCAGATCAGAAAGGACAGGCAAGGACAGGCTTTGTGCAATTACAGCTGGGAAAACCATGGGACACAGGTCAGAAAAATCTATCAAAACAGAAGCTGCCAATGATTTTGCCACAGCTGAATTGCACCAAAAGCCCCACCAACCAGTAGCTGGAGGTGTACTTTTGTTGCAGCAGAGATTTGTTCAAGGAGCAGGGTTGTGCAGTTGTGGGGAACCCAAGGAATGTGCACATCCCTCATTCAGAAAGGGATACAGCTGGGCAGATTGCACAGCAAAAATCACATAACACACTAGTGTTGTTTGCTTAATGACAGAAAAAGCCATGATAGCAGGGTGTGCCACATCTGCTTCTAGCAAAACCAGGGAGAAATGGTCTGAATGTGTAAAAACAGAGCATCATCAAAAAATTACTGTAAAAAGGATGAAGTTCATAGACTTTGAAAGGATGCAGAACAACAACGCAGTGACAGCAGACAAGACTGCAAACCAGGAATTTGTTTCAAGTCTCTTAGGAACTTAATTCAAGGGAAAACAGAGTTTTGAGGATTCAGCAGTTCCTTAATGGAATTATTTCTTTAAGGGAATAACTGCAAATGTACAATACAGAGGAAGGATGAGAAGTAAATTCAGAACCTCAGGAAAAGCCCAAGTTCTTCAATGGCCTCAAATACAAGAAAGCCTACAGAAACTAGGTCAGTTTCTTAAGGATGTGTAAAGGATGTGTTTTAAGGATGCAAAGGAGATCATGAAGACACAGGGGGCACAGAAAGTACTGAAAATTACTGAGCAAACCTCATAAAGACCAGCGTGTTTAATGTTTCTTTTTGTTCAATCTGGCTTGATCAAATAGCTAGTAACGAACAAAGTATAATCTCTGACACTTCCCCATACAAATTAGGGAAACTTAATTAGATGAAAATTTAATGTGGTGGATGCAAGCTTTGTTGGAAATTGCTATCAGCTTTTCCAACAGCAATGCTGTGTTTAGTATATGAAATCTTGGGTAGTGAGAGAACAAAGTTCAGTAAGGAGAATTACCATATAAAGAAGCAGGTCAGATACCTCTTACACTGAATAAGAATGAATGCAAGTTGACATCTCCTAATACTGAAAAACCACACATTACAACGGGTTATATGGAGAGGACTTTAATCCATAAAATTTACCAACCAATTCTTCCAGTCTGATTGGCTGTGCTCGGGGTGCTGTGTCCAGCCTGAGGCACTTCAAGACTGATTCAGTCTTGAAGACAGACCAAAAGAAGAAAGTGAAGAGCCAGAACAATGAGAGGTGCAGAAAACAAAATTGATGAGGCAAGGCTGACTGAACAGTCTGGAGTTGTCTTAGATAAAGAAAGTAACACCAAGAAGGGAGATACAAGAACTAAATTGTTTTCTTTGCTTAGTGAAAAGGCCAAGTAGCATTTGACTGAGTAAAGAGAAGAAAACAACAACCTCTCAAAAATTAGTCATCTCATTTCTTAACCTATGCATAGAAGGTCATGTGGAATTTAGTTAACAGTTTCTGAGCATTCAGCATTTCTCCGGGTGTGTCCTTAATGGAAAGTGTCTACTCAGACCAAGCTGTAAATGGAGAGTGACTCAGTAAAATCAAAGTTGTGTATGGATAATCTAAGGTCACTTTCATTCCAAATCTATACAGGGACTAAGTGTAGTTTGGCTATTTAAGTCAAAAATTTATTTCCTAGATATGACTTGTAGTAACCAGTATTCAAAACCCACACTTCTTTGCTGTTCAAAGAAAATTTATATAATACTCTGAAGGGAGATAGCTTAAAGAAGTCTATTTAAATAAGGTTATCAAGATACAAACATTGCATAATGTTGGTGCAAAATAAAAGGTTCATCTACTTACAGGGGAATGGTGACTTTTCATTAAGTGTGTCCTTTTCTCATCCTTTTTTTCATCAAGTGTGCAAGCAGCAGTGCGCCATGACACAAATAAGTATTTTGAGGATACATGCTATTTGCTTATGACTCAATAGTGGCCACACAAGAACTGGGACACATTCTTGATATACTAGTCCAAAGCCTACTTCTGTACAGAGTAGAAAAGTGCAGTTGTATTTGACTCTTCTACTACCAAAAGAAACCTTTTCTCAGTTTTAAAGGGTACACAAATGGCTAGAAACTGCAAACGATGTCTTCCTTGTACAGTTTTCCCCAAGTCTCTATAAAATAAGCGATGGGCAACCTTGGAAAAGCTGGTGTAACTGAGGGGAAAATACTACTCAAGTAGGGAACCGGCTCAGTAATATCTGAGCTCTGCCCTTTTGTAGCAGCAGTATTTGCATATACAAGATAGGTGATAGGTATCATCTGGAAAGTCCGGTCTCCTGTACTTTCCCTGGCAGACTTCCTGGAGATTTCACAATACACTGACTTCTCTCATCTAAGGGCAGTGCTGAATATACAAGATGCACATTTATTCTCTCTCCAGACTCTTCATCAGATAACCGTGTTATACTCTCAAATATGAAGGTCACCTTTCACATTACTGACAACTCTAAAAACCTACAGCGATGTAAAGAAAAAAATATAAATCATGGTGAGACAGTTGAGAAACTCAGATCTTCATCAAACATTATAAAACTTCAGTTTCATTATTAAATATATATCTCAAATATAATCAAATGCTTCTAACTTTATTTCTTTCAGTTACACAGTTAAACACTTAGCATAAACTGTTCATCTGACTGTGTTTTCTTTTAGGAATACACATACGTATTGGAAAATATTCATATGCCCAGTGTAGCATTGCTAGTAAAACTTCCTATGGCCACCTAGTGGCCTACATGGAATTGACCTATGAAAAATATTTAGGATTACATGAGGATCCTTTCATCTAAAAATAAAACAAAAAGTACAAGTTTCATAGCTCTTGCATATATTTAAGATATAAATACTAATTTGTTTGCACAGTACATCCTTTAACACAATCTGAGAAATCAAGCTGGGGAGGGCACGAATTTTATGTGAGAAAAACCAGTAACAGAAAGCAAAAATTAAAATGGCCCTTAAGGAAAGAAAACAAATTGAGGGAGCAGGATGAACTAATGATCTGAATGCATGAGTAGGTAAATAAACAATCTGCATTATGGTCACAAGTGGTATTAAATCTGTATATGAGAAAAAATGGAAAAGGGTACCATTAAAGAGAAAAAACAGCTAAATGCTTGCATAGTATGAAATGTTATGGAAATTCACCTGTTGTCCCCATTTTCAATAACTTAAATGAATATCACTTAAAACAGCACACAAATTAAAGACATCTGTATATATTTCAGATTTCAATATTAATGCCAAAAATACATAGTATGATTTTACATAGGATTTATGCTACATTAGAACACTAAAGACAAACATCACTTGAGTATTAAATGAAACATTAAATATTAAATAACTGAAAAATAAAATAAAAAGTGTAAACACTAAACTAACTTGGGAATTTGCTATTGCAACACATCCAATGAAGTGGTTTTAAACAGTACAAAAAGATTAGATTTAAGTATGTTTCCAGTCTACTTGGAATACACAAAGCTCATTCCAGAAACCTCTTAGAAACTGGTCCAGGATCACACAGAACCTTCTTCCTCTTGAGCGCTATTTTCATTCCTTTACAGACTTAACTTTATATTGTTGTCTCTACCAATCTTCACTTGTAAGGAGTAATCAACAGTAAAATGAATACTTTAGTTTGCCATTGTTTGCTAGCATCTTGGTGAAAACTGAGGATTTGTTGGAGATTCAGTGTAAGATTTGAGTTCATATGCAGCGCCGCTATCAACTTCCATGGATTTCCGAGAGAATAGGAGCCTTACATCTCTGTGGAGGTAGATCTTTCCAGATTTAGAACTCTGGAACCTGAAAAGATACAAATATCTGTATTATCTAAAACAAAACCTTGATTTTTAACTATGACTGAATAAAATGCATTCCCTTAAGACACTAAGGCCAAAACACATTTGAACAAATGAAATGAGTCAGTTAAAATGGAAGAAGAAAAAACATCCTAACACTTTCATCATGCTTTGTTTCTTTTTGACACTTAAAAGTTCTGTTCCTAATCTCCACTGCAGTGCATAGCTTTGGAAGTGCCATGGAATATTTGAAGTTCACACTGCAATTATGTATGTCAAAGATTAAAGTTCTCAGCAATCTGGAACAGCAAAAAATGCTCTTCGGTGAGCACTCCTCAGATGCCCAAAAGGCAGCCTAAGCACACACAAAAGGGAAGGCTCAAATATATAGATACCAAATATGTATTTCAGTGTTAACTAACATACAGATTTCATTGCTCTCTTTATGAACGTAACAGTAAAAAGTTTACTACTGCTTTATACCACACACCAAATTTAAGCCCAGATTGAGAAGATCTTTGCAGGCAAAGTTTTTTTTGCACAGAATAGGGAGCTATTTCAAGACTACAGTTCACTGGTCCAACCACCAAAGTAAACAGTGGTCAATTCCTGGGCCCATTCATCTTTTATGCTGCAGCTAAACAGCCTAATTCAGGTCATCCAAACCTGCCAGCAATGTGTCAGTTCCACTTTCCCTGAGATATAACAACTATATATATAGTGAGATGAAATCTGCATTTCAGAGAACTGTATTCTATAGTCTTCATCTGGCAGAACACCTTAATTTCTTTCCCTTGACCAGGAAAGGCAGGAGAACCCAAGGAGCATTTCTTATGGCAACTAAACTTGATGCCACTACCACTATGCCATGGTGAGGGAGAAACACTATTGCTACTGTAATAGAAACAGAAAAGCTATTGCTGCTGTCATGACAAAATGATACCATTACAAATGCTGAGAACAGTGCACGTAGTATTACTGCATGTATTACAATCTGCACAGATTTTTAATAGGCATTTACTTATTGATCCCATAGAAGCAAAAGTATCTCTAGAATAAACCTCTCCATAATCCAACTGAAATTCTGAGAGGCAGGAGAAAGACAGAGGAAGGCAGGTTGCTGAAATGGATTCTGTGCCACTGTTCTGTTCAGACGAGTGATGCAGAATAGCCTGTAGTCATCCCCACAGCCAGACAAAGGAAAACTCTGTTCTGCCAGATACAGCTGTCAAGGGCATTAAATGTGGCAGGGTCCAGCAGAATGCTCCTACTGGCTCCCACAGAGCTCCAATCCATCACTATTTATTTGCTCAGTGCTGTCAATGTGAAAGCCCTTTACCTGGTAGGCAAAGGAGAGAAGATGCTATCTTAAGAGAAGACTCTGGAGGAGAGCACAAGACAGAAGAGTGAAAGAGACAGGGTACAAAGCGAACACCACAAACAGTTAATTCAGCATGTAGTTCATATGACATTTTAAAACAAAAAATTTCACTGAAAGGTCTATTGCAGCAAAACTGTGATTGAAATTAATTCATATAGAATAGATCTAGTTATCAAAGCACCATCATAAAGTAGATCTTAATTCCCATTTTACACATGAATCTTTCAAAAAAAATATCAGCAAGGTCTATTTTTAGACTTCTGAAGCTTGCTGTTTTCCATTGGTGATAACCCTGCAAGGCTCCCTTAGCTCAATAAATAATGGTTCCCCGTAATATGGTTTTCTGAGCATGACACTTCACAATGTCTGAAGAAGGATGAGTGGGAGACAACAGAGTCCACGGGATTCTTCTCATTTCTGCATCCATCACCTAATGTTTTTCTTTCAGGCATGTTTGCTGTAGTCATTGGGATTTAGAAATGTTGCTTCTTATACATGCAATACACTGGAAATAGTCAAGAAACAACCATTACCTACACCCTTGCAGGATGGTGATGGAGTGGTGAGCATGGGACTGGCTCCAGAGCTGTGGCAGCTCCAGTAGTTTTGTGTAAAGGAATTAAAAAAAAACCCAACACCACCAAGGTCTCTAACAGATGATGGCCCATGAAGAGTAACAACAGACAAGTACAGTAAGGCTTGAACACAAAAATATCAGATGAGCTAGAAAGTCTGTCAGAGAAAAGAAAGTGATAAATATTACTAAAGAAATGATAAACACAAGCACAAAGTCCCTATATGCATTTTATAGACCATCAAAATTCAGAGAACAGAGTAAGTCACAGAAGTGGGATATAGCAGGATGATCAAGAAAACATATGTAGAGAGACATATTTTGTAAATAGAAAAGACTATACAGCACAATCTGTAAAATCTGCAAGGAAAATCATTAGGACAAGGATAAAAATTTTTACATAAGAAAAAACGCCAAGAGACCAGAAAGATCAAAAGCAACTAGTAAATCATTAATAACAGGTTATCTCAAGCTTCCACCAATAAAGGTATCATATGTAGCATTAGGAAAATATTTTTTAAAAAGTTTCTCAACACCTTGAAGAATCACTACTTTTAACAACCAGTTTCAAGCTTACCCTCCACTAATCCTTCAGTAACAATCCCTGTTTAGCTGTTGAGCAAAAACAATTATGCTCCATGCAATTCCTGGCAATGTGTCAGTAACTAGGCCTGTTGACCAAGCTTTAAAAACTTGAAAATGCTGAGCTGTGGGCAGGTTAGCTGTTTAATTGCCTTTTACAGGGGCTCCAGGACATGACCTAGAAACCAACAGATGGTCGTCATCCTCACAAAACTGGGCGCAAATGAGGCACAAGCAGAGCTGAGCTCACAGCTCTTATGCTTAAGTAGGTTTAATTACAACACACACAAAAAAATCATCCCCAAAACATCTTCAAAAAACAAACTGCAGGTGCAACTCTTGATTTTTTTCAGTAGCGCATTAAGCTCTGCTGTCTGTGCAAGCTACATTTTGTATCTCAATAGTGTAGCTGTGGGTACAAGTAGTCTAATGGTGTATTGAACAGTATCTCAAACATAGAGAACCGCATGCAGAAGCTGCATACACAATAAATCTGACACTTTAAAGACTGTTGTAGAAAATCTGGCCGCCAATGTTAAGCTCCAGACCTATGCAAGCATTTTTGCTGAATTACCACTTGAAAAGGAGCTTTCATAATGTGAGTGCTGACAACTGTGATTAAGGCCTCGCAAGCAGATGCGACCACAATGCAGCTTACTGGTGGTGACTTCATTTGTTTTTTTGAGCAAAATTTCAACATGTAAGCTTAAGATGCTTGTGTTCAATAACTACTGCAGCTACAACTGAAAGGCTATTCTAAGTCGACTTGAGTAACAATCCAAAATAAATCTTAATAGTTACAATTTTTTAGGTTTATGTAAGTTTTCAGTAACACAGGCTTCAGGAAACATTGCTGCTTTTAAAAATGAAGTTTTAAAACAAATTTACATATGAATCAATATATTACTAAGATTTTTAAAGCTCACCCAATCAAAAATCCATCTTTAATAAAAAAGGCTACTAAATGGGCAACTGAATCTTTTGTAAAATCGTAAGTCCTCAGTATAATAAAACACAAGACAGATCAAAATAAGCTACTGTAATATTTCAAGGAGTTCTGCTGTTCTTACATTGAGAAAGGACCCACTGCTTGGATTCATTGCTGAAGAAAAAGCTTGTGGCATATCTGCAGTTATTCACTTTCCAAAGTAAGCAGAAAAGCATCGTAATTATGAGAGTTTGTTTTTATTAGTCAGAAATGGATGCATTTCCAATTACAACCATTATAAATCCATGAGCTGATCCCTACCATAAGTCTGAAAGCTGAGTTAAATTGTACAGATATTTCAAAACAAGAAGCATCAGAATGGCTACATTTCTGTCTCTCAGCAGGTATCAGAAATAGGAAGCTCTTAGGAAAGACTTCTAGCTGTAAAAGATGACAGATGAGAAAGCACCCTTGCCTTCAAACAGAAGGAGTTATTGTGTCTACTGACAAGAAATTCACAAACTACAAGTAGTAGAAACTGAAAGGGACACAAGTCCACTATTCTTTATGCCTGTACACCAGACTGGGCTGGCCACAGACTTTTGCCCCCTGCTGCAGCTGATGCCTGTCCCCAGTTCCTCTGCACTGGTAGATCAACACTACAAGTGAATAGAGCCTTTTATTGGGGCTACACACTTTTTCAGAATTTGCCCCAAAAGAAAATTTTTAGGAGGTAAGTGGCAAGTTTGTGTAGCCTGAAAGGCTGAATTTCAATCCAGGCTAAAATTCAGAATGAAGACACAGTTCAGCAGTCCTATCATCGCACGATTTTCACACTCCAGTAAACCAACACACTTTTTTTATAACTGTCAACTTTCACTTAATGGGAGAGCTTGGCCTGGAATCACTGCTCTAGACAAAGTAGCATTGCAAAAGTCTGCTGGGTAGAAATCAGTACTGCTAAATAGGAAAAGTAATACATAGCAGAAATAATTCTACAATAAGAGGGAAGTGTAAGGTATTTCATTCTGTTCTGCTAGCTCACTTCAGATGTCAACCACTGCACGTACAGGCTTTGATTACTGAAAAACACAGGCAAAAAATCTGCAAACTGCAGGAGGACAGAGTATATCCATCATTCCTCCTTTGTTTCTAGTTTTCTCCAGAACATCCCGAGAGCAGCAGCACATCTATTTTCAGGCAGCGCTTTGTAAATCATTTAAGGAAGATTGAGTGAATATTTTATAAAGGGAAAGGCATTATCAGCAGTGTTGCATCATGAAACAGGTATTTACATTTTTGCTACTAAACACTGTATTTTTAGGAGTAACTCAGGCTGCTTCTCATATTACACACTACTGTGGTGAAGAGGCATGTGTGAAACACTCTGGGCACCTTCTTGACCTTGATCCTTAGTTTTGGTTTTTGCCCGTGTAACATCCACACTCCCTATTTCCTGTAGTGTCAAAAAAGTGCATTGATTCAGCCAGAACAGTATCTCACTTGCCAAGATCTAAGCTTTACAAAGCTATACAAAATACTTCAATGCCAAGAGAGAGCTTTATAACCCATGTTAACTTTGTTTCTACCAAGCAGAATCCGAATTACTCATTAACTCTTCTTCCTCTACTCTCTAGGCTAAAGACCAAGTATACTTTTTTTTCAAATAAGCCCCCTCTTAAGCCCTCACTTAAGCCCCACCCCGGAACCCTAATGCTAACCCTGACCCTGAGATCTTTGACCTTTGACCTACTGACCCCTGACCGTTGGATCTTTGGCCCATGGCCTTTAACCCATGGTATGTGACCCTTTGACCCCGTGACCTTCGATGTTTTGACCCCTGTAACCTTTGAGCTTTTTGACCCCGTGACCTTTGTCCCCGACCCCTGTGACCTTTAACCTTTTGACACAATGACCTTTAAATTTTGACCCTTTGACCTTTTGATCCCACCACCTTTTGACCCCATGACCTTTGAATCTGTGACCTTTGACCTTTTGACCGCTGGGACCTTTGATCTTTTGACCCCATGACCATTGATCATTTGATCCTGTGATCTTTGACCTTTTGGCCTTTTGTCCCTTGACATTTTTGACCCCGTGACCTTTGACCTTTTGATCCGTTGACCCTTAACCTTTTGACGGGTCAGGGTCAGGGCTAGGGTTACGGTTATGGGTTATTTTTTTCAAGTAAGTCTGTATACAGAAGGGCTGGTTGGGAAAGAAATGTTGAGTTAAATTTTGGTAGGTACTTGTTTTTTGTGGGTCTGTTTCTTTGGTTTTGAGTTGGGGTTGTTGGGTTTTTTTGTTTTGTTTTCATTTAGCTCAAGGAGCTTACCTCAGATGTATGAGGTAGCGTAGTAGTCTTTCTTCAGTCTGTTGACTGTTTTCTTTATTGACAGTTCTCTTGATTTCTCGTCTCACAGGAACAGAAAAAGTTCTTTGCCGTAGGAATGTTTGATGATTAGCTGGCATTTCTCTCAAGTCATAGATCACCACAAACATCTTCACCACAGTTTTGTTAGGGTTAAATAAGGTCTGAAAAGACAAACAGTTCAATACAATGCTACCTAGAGATGACAAATTTTAAAAAAACCTAACCCAAACTTGACCTGCCAAAGTAGTTCTCTATGCACTCTGTTCTCCTGCCATATAGAATTGCTTATGTAAAAACATTATGAAATTTTTCTGTTTTTTCAATACTTCAGTTACTAGCAACTCCCATTTTTAAATACAATATACTGGTATATAAACACTAATATATGACTACTCTTACTTGCTAATCTGCATCCCCATTTTTGTTTATTTTTCCAGTCAGCTTTCTGTCTACACTGTTTTCCAGACACAATACACTTGCACAAAGCACAGTGGTGGGCTCCACTATTAAACCTGAAATTATGAATGTGTTACCTTGGACTGGGGTCCTAAAAGAAAGTGTCAGTTCATTGATTCTAAGCAATGACTGTGATTTACTTTCCAGTTTTATTACAAAAAAAGGGCATTGTTACAAAATGGAGATACAATTCAATTTTAATTGCTTTAGAAGAATTTCAGGTTTTGGACTGGGGCCTAATTACTTTCCCATCACTTCTTCAAAGCCAGTGGCTCCAAATATTCTGAATCCCCTGTAACTGTTTAAGTCTCTTTAAAGCACAGAGCGGTTCAAAGGTTGTGAGTCGTTTTTGTCCCCCCACAGAGATTTCTATTTTGAATAACCACAGTACCTAGAGAGATGCACATTTCCACTGCTAGCTTCATGCTCATCTCCAATAACCTCATCTCCTCTGCATGATTTGCTTGATATTAGTGGTTTCAAGGCACCCCTATCTGCTGAGTACGTACCACTTGTATTGTTCCTGAAGGCGGTACCCGATAACCCCTTTTACCAAGGGACTCTAAAGTAATTACACCCTAGAAAAACAAAACAAAACACACATTCAGCTCACAGAGAGATAAACAAATCAAAATGTTCTATTCATGTAATTGTATTTATTTGAAACACCATCAGTAATGTATAAAAACTAAAAATAGAGAAGGCAATGCATTTAAGATGCAGTTGAAAATCAACAGTAGGGGCCTTACAGATACTTTGGCAGACCATTAAAAGCTGTGCAGAAAGGGGCACATTCTCCTCTTGAAACCAGATCCAAGTTTCCACATCTTCTCCACATCAGGGAGCTATGATGAAACAGAGCTTTCTTTTCAAAGCAGCTGTAAGTTAAAACGAAAGATTTGCCTCCTCCTTTCCATTTCTATATCATCTACAATCACATCAGTAACACTTCAAATCTTACAGAACTCATTTCTGCTTTTCAAAGGCAGCAGATGCACTTAATCTTCCATCCTAATCCAAACTTTAGGAACAATGACATCTGTTTTTGTACCAGCTGTGATCCCAAATGCCTCACATGGTGCTGTAATGCTATTGAGGCCTCCCTCAGGTATTGCCCCAGAGCATGTCTGATCAACCTGCAGGGCACCACTGTTGTACCCCACTGCTCTGGAATTAAAAAAACCCCAAAAAACCAAACAATCAATCAAAAAAGAGACCCCAAAGCAGAGAAACTACCTATACAAACAGGAACAATGTTTCTGATGATGGAGGCACTATGCAAATGCTGTATTAATCCTGTGAGACTCAGCCATAATAGCATATTTAGAGCATGTGGAAAAGCCTGAAACAATAAAAGTCAGCTAGGAAAATAAGCAATGCTACTTTAACCATTTGAGTAACATCAGGATCCCTTCACCTCCTGGAAAATGAGGTGAAATAACCTAGAAATATGAAAGCAAAACTACAGATATTTCTTTGCAGTGGTTAAGACATATGCAAGTTTAAACTCAAAATTCAAAGCTATTACTAAAACTCTAAGCAATTTCATTTTCTGAACACTTTCCAAAACAGAAGGTCAGAAATATGGTGGCTGCTATGAACTTAAAATCTAAATATTGGGATAACCAGATGTTCATTGCTTTACTTAGTATGTTTAAATAGACCCTTTACCATATATGAGACAGATACACACATATGAAAACCTCCAAAAATTGGATCCGTCGCCTAGGTAAAACTGAGATTCTTTAATGGGCATTCAGAACAAATTTAGCCTCTAATTCAATGCCAGCCCACAAGACACAGTTTGCCTTTACACAGAAACACTTTTACACATGTAAAACTCATGCTGTCATTGTAGAAATGTGGAACAGAATTAGCACCCAGAGACTGAGAACACAAATACCATGTTGGTGCAAACTCAGCAAACCATGCAGCTTGGGAGAGAGCTGCGTGTCGTGACAGCTCAGACAGTATTTGCTTTAAAGGAAAGGGTTGAAAAACTTTCCCTCAGCAATATTGTACCTTGGCCTGCACCTAGGCCACTCTGGCAGAGTGGTCAGTTGCCCAGGGCAGCTGCTTGTTGGGACAACAAAATGTATCCCATTAAGTCCAGCTATTGCCTCACGGCCTATTTTAAGTTAGATGGATAAAAGGAGATGGTGGGGGTTGATCACTGCAGTGTGGAGGGAGACAAACAAGTTCAATATCCCAAGATGAGAACAGTTGAATGGTGGGGCAGAGAAACAGGAGGAAAAGTACTAGTTAGGGAAAGGAAGGAGTGACATGAGAACTCTGTCACAGGCAGTTGAAAATAACCCAGGTCCCTGCAAAGCTTCTCTTCCTGAACCCTCTGTTCACCAAGCTCTTGTTCTTCACCTCCACATACCAGAATTTATTTAAAATAAATCCAACCACACACTTACCATGTAAGGAGAGGGCGCATTGTCATCTGAAACGCTGTAGAACGACACTTCAACTGGCAGAGTCATGTGCGTGGGACAAAAGACTCCACTTGCTCCCACTTCTGCTGTGAAACCCTCCACGACACCAAGAGGGTCTAAGCGAAAATTCAGGACAGATTCCTGAAAAACAAAAGCCATACAGCTTAGCTTGGGAATGCCTCAAATAAAACATAGCAAAAATAAGCAGAGAGCAAGGAAACAAGTCTGTATGAGAATCTGGGTCTGTCATAAGGTGACCTGCCAAAAGTCAACACTGAGGCAAAAATCATGAACAACAGCAGAACATTCAGTAAGATCATAGTGGTTTAAGAGAAACCAGCATCCAAATCCAGTCTTCATCATACTGAAAATTGTGCAAAAGTGCACAGAGGGCTTTACTGCAGCAGGATCTATACATGATTTTTGACATATACTACCTGAAAAAAACCCCCTAGAATCTGTAACTTTCCTCAACATATTCAAGTCCATATTTCACAAGACAGTACAATACAACCCCTTGATGCACTAAGTATTAGTTGCTGTTATTTGATATGCTGCACGAAGTGAAGAGATGGAGACTACACTTCAAAACATTCTGTTTACTACACTTATTTGACACCACTTTTGTGACATATTAAGTAGACTTCAAGAGGGAAAGCGTAAATCCTTTTTTCTAGGTAAGCACATTATAAACATGAACAATTACAAGTTATTAAATCTCATTTAAGGCAATAGAACATCTTCTAACTTGACCATAGTGGGAAATAAAAGCTTAAGTATCTCATTGTATCTGATTCTTTGAAATAGAAGATGTCTGTGGCATAAAATAAGTGCCTTTACGGCTGGAAATGAAAACAAATTTTATTCAATTTAGTTAGAAGAACTTTTACATTCTAATAAGGCTGGAATTATTCAAAGCAATGTACTTTTAAAAGCAGTACAGAAGAAAACTAAAAATACCACAAGAATTCTAGAGAATATGCAATACCTCAAAGTTTCCCAGAAGGCTAAGACTTGTTACTGGTGGAGCACTAGAGCTTAGAAATGGTTTCCCATGGCTGTCTGGATCACTGTCTCTGTTTATACATTGTTGTGGGCTATTAGAAAAAGACAGAATAAATATAAGGGATAAACACATTTGCTTTTGTCTTCTGGGTATACACAGCTCTAGAAAGAATAATTTACATACTGTATTACAAAATGTTGTCCTAAAGAAGTAACAGTTGAACACTGTCTCTTAATACTTGAGGAAAACATTTTCTACTTAACTCAAAAAAAATATTTTCACCAGTTTTTTACAACAAGGGATGAAGACAACAAAAATTTAGGTTGTTCCATAACTCCATTAGCAGGAACCAAAGTATCAGATTATTTTGTATTGTACACAGATACTTTTGTCTCATATCCTGAGGTTTCCAACATCCAGCTACTATACTAAAAGCTGTTTATGTTACATGTAGTAACATATAAAGGGTCATGATTGGCCCTTTTAAAAAGTTGAGTTCTCTGAACAAGTTAAGGCAAAATGCTTAACATGTTCAACATTAAGAACAAAATGCAACATAAAAATAACACCAATTTGAAGATGAATCAAAAATTAGCTTCTTTTCTGTTTGAAATTCAAGTGTATCTGACAGCATATGTACCCCTGCACGGGACAGAATTCATTCTGGCAGCAGCTCTCACAGTCATGGTCATGTCCCAGAGCTGTGCTACCCTGGAAACTCCCAGGAAAACTCGGCTGCTGAGCCTTGTGTCAAAAAAAGGATTCTTTTGAAAGGCACTCCTTGTCTTTGCTAATGTGCTTTGTTGTTGCATATAGGTATGTACATACATTATGCCTCCCTCCAAATTCTTAAGTGTTTCTGGTAAATAAAACATACCTTCTTGCAGACAGACATTTCAAGTGCAGCAGTGATGAATCCAGATCAAAGCACCCAGACTGTGTTTTCCTTTGAGGAACCTCAAGAAGGAAAGATGCTAATTTGAAAACTGAACCACTAGTACAGACAATTGTGCCAAGCAAGCACATTTTGCCAAGAATTTTCATGACATTACAAAACTATATAAACAGAGTTGAAAAGAGTAATTCCTATACATTTTAAACTTGTTGAAGAAAATTCTAGAATTATTAATTACAAGACCGTAAATTCTGATTAACAGGAAGTACTTAAATAAAGACATTCAGGAGGTTGATGTCTCTTTGGAACAGTATTTTACTACTAAATTACTTTACTAATAAACAGACTGCAACAATTTTCATCCAATTTCCCTGAAAATATGACAGCCTTTACAGGCACTAAAGAATAAAACATATTATGTGTTGATTACAGAATATCACTACTTAAGTAATTTTAATTGGGACTGGCTGTTTCTTTAAAACTCCCAACAACTCACCAAGAACTGTAACAGTTCCCCAGTGTCTGTCTTATCACAGCAGCTTTGTATCACTAAGTCATTCAATGACATCTCTGATTGCTGTAAAATGTACAGTACAAACTGTTCACAGAAACAAAAGTTTTGAAATAATAGGCAATCAGGTATTAAAAACTCACTCAAAAACTCTTAAATGACAAAATGTTAACTTACACTTAAAATACAAACCTTCAAAATGCTTTTGTGCTCTAAAATAGCATCAAAGCATTTTTTCCACAGATCTTTCTAATGCCACCTTTTGTTAACCTTGATAGGATTTCAGCAACTACTTCTCTTCCCTTTCCAAACTTATTGTTCAGCTTCATCTGAGTGTTAACTCTCATTTAAGTAATTTCCACTCGCAAGAGTATTATTCACCATGACAAAAAGTAAACACACACACACTCCACCTAGCTATTCTGTCAGATTTTATACCATACACAGACATTAGAAGAATGAAATACTCCCTTTCTCAGTTAAAAGATAATTTCAACAATAACTTACAGGACTTGAAAGCAGAGGCAATCCAGTTCTGGGATGAAAAGCCTTGGTTGAAGTTCCATCCAGAGACTGAAAATTGTGCTTCCGCCATATATTTGTGTGTTTTAGAGACGGTGCTTTCTGTCAGCAAAACGAATTGACTCAGGTTATCGATGGGATATTTCAATGGCCAATCATGATAATGCTTGCTGTAATGGAGAAGACTCCTGACCCACGTGGATCTGCATCCTACTAGCATGTTATGAAACGTTCAGTATAAATTCCCCTTGACTCAATCTACAATTACACAGGCTGTTCATTGAAGATCACATACCATACTCAGACACTGGTGTATTTATAAAAAAACAGGATGCCTAGCAGCCTAAGGAAACTGTCATTCATACCACTATCTCCATGAGCAGAGTTAGACAGTGTTCTTCTCAATGCTAAACTTATGAAGGTATAGGGGAGGTACTACTGACCAGGTTACAGAATTACACAGAATCATTCAGGTTGGAAAAGACCTCCAAGATCATCAAGTCCAACCTCTGACCAACAAAATGCTACATCCAGTCATTTCTTGAACACCTCTGGGGACAGTGACTCCACCACCTCCCTGGGCAGCCCATTCCAAGCCTTTCCACGAAGAAATTCCTCCCGGATAACTTCAGTCCCAAATAACAATAGTAACACACTGCTTCCTGAGATCAGGCTTAAATCCCTCTTCATATTGGTCCTTAGCAGATACAGGGTATGAGCTATCTGACTAAGAGCAGCTACAGGAATTGCTCTCTTCCCCTATGTATTTACCTGTACGTCGGGTTTCTTCTGCCGCTCACACTTTACTCCATTATCTTCTGTAGGTTTCTTCTGAGAAGTGCTTTGAAGATCAAGGCCCTTTGGGTCTTCATTCTCATCGTGTGCAGTTTTTGTTTTATCTTGTTTGGTTTTGTTTTTGAAGCTGTCATGGTCTTTATTTAAATAGTTTTCAATACTAATAAGCTGAGTATTTTGCTCATAAATATTTGGGTTTTTTGAGTCTTTATCTAAACACTTGAGCTCATTTTTGTGCAAAGAGTCAGATACTGGCATCACAGTTGCTTTTTTTGTACCTTCAAGTATTCTGCATTTATCTACCTGTAAATTGTTAAAACTGCCTGTGCCATTGTTCTCACTAACAACTGTTCTTTCTTTAAGTTTATTTGTGCAAATCTGTTCATCAATGCTGCTGGAATTTGAACCCTTTGTAACTCTGTTGGTTATCTGGTCTTTCTGTGCATAACCAGAATGTATTGATTCCAATTTATCTGAAAATTCAGATTTATTTTCTTTAATACATGATGATGATGATGTGTAAATATTATTAAATGCATGAGAAGTTTTATTTGAAGTCTGACGAAATGCATTTTGGACAGCTTCACTGGGTTTTGCTAAAACCAATTTTCTTCTTGCTTGGAGTTTCAGAGAAGTCTTCAATTCCCCATCAAACCTAGAAGGACTGACAGGAGTATCAGGCATCTTTGTCCCTGATTTACTGCTGTCCTCTAACAAAGAAAAATTGGATTTAGCAATAGAAACAGAAGATGGTTCCTTGCCTTTCTTCAACAAATTTTCATCTTCATATGTACTTCGGAAAATTTTTGAAGTAACTGGAGTAGCCTCATGCACTTTGAATGGACGTCCAGCAACATGAGAAGTAGCTGGATCACAATGAATCAAGTGTTGGGCAATCCTTGCTATCACTTCCTGCCGCTCCTGGAGCAGAGAATCGATCAGGGGATTACCCTCTCCTGCCGACTGACGGCCGCAGTGGTTCACTGGGACACGGGCATCGAGCAGGGTGACCTCTGGCACGGCTCTAGTTTTGCCTTCACCACCATCTTCTTGTATTGCATTGTCTAAGTTGGCAGTCGAAACAGGGGAGGTCTCCCTGCCTTTCCTTGGCAAGGTCTCATCTTCATATGTACTCCGAAAAGCTTTTGGCATAGCCGAGATGTTTTCATGTGTGTTGAATGGACGTCCAGAAACAACTGGTGAAGTAGCTGGATCACAGTGAATCAAATGCTGAGCAATCCTTGCAATGACTTCTTGTCGCTCTTGAAGCAAAGAGCCTATCAAAGGATTGGTTTCTCCTGTGGACTGATGAGAGCAGTGACCATTTGAAACACGGGAATCAACTAGAGAAAAGGATTTAAAAGTTCTGACCGGTGTTTCATGAGATTGTATCTTATTGTCTGCTGTGGCATTATAGCACTGAACTTTAGACTGTGATGCCCCAAAGTCAGATCCAAGTCTGGTAGATGGATAAAGTTTTAAATTTCTGATAGATGTAGTAAATTCAGGCATCTTTCTTCCATTAAGTAGGCCTTCAGGCGTCCTTGTCCATGTCTGTTTCCCACGAAAACGCTGTGGACTGGAGGTACTGCACTGCTGTGCAGCACTGGAATCGCTGTGCTGATGTAACTTACGCTCTTGCATTCGCTTTTCATAAAAGCTAAGGTTGGTGTGAATACTACAGGTCAAAACTGGGTAGTTCGATTGTCTGGGCAAGGACTGGACGCTGACTCTCAAGGCCACATTGTGAGAAACATTAGGAACAGGAAAGACATGCTCAGTGGGTGTCTGGGAGAACGTCCATTGCAAGTCCACATCTGCAGCGCTCACCCTGAAACAATACAGAAGGGCATTTACAGAAAGAACTAAATGAAGAGTCTTTAATTATTTACTTCCTGACACAAATGTCTAAGAAAAAGCACTAGAGACATCAGCAACAGCTGTACTTTGCAAAGTATATGAATCCTATAAAACTGCCAAAGTACCAGGCCAACAACATATCACCTTGTGAAAGCAAACAGGAAAACAGGAGAGAAGAATTACTTTAAGACAAGTTGCACCAGTCTGCAAACAGCAAATGTGGTTTTTTCCGTTCCTGACGTACCTGTACAGAATATTTCGGGGAACAGCACCATGTGAAACACTCAGCCATGCGCTCAGCTGAGAGAAGAACACAAAGGAGCGAACTGCCAACAGAAGGGTTTTCTCTTCAATAAATCGATCTCCACTCCTAAGACATTTAAAGAGAAACACAGGGATGTTGGTAAGAATATTCAGAGAACAATTAGAACTAGAACACTGTCAGATCTTCAGTCAGAAAATGAGGCACAGCTCAATCAAGCAAAACAATGAAATTTTGAAGATTTCAGAGTCTGACTTGTTTCTATCCACATTAAAACTTACACAATTTAATATATCAAAAGTTAAATGCATTAAAAGGGCCATTTTCAGCTAGGAGCTTTTCATACTCTGCATTGCACAATGTGCACTGTAGAAACTTTGAGTACAGGAAGACTAAAACTGAAGTGTTTAGATTTCACTAGTAAACAGTGGTTTTCTTAGATCAGTCCTCGTGGCAAAGGGCCAATGCAAAACCACTACTTCAAGGATGACTAGATTCTTGCACCTATCAGCTAATCCTAAAATCCAACTTACTGTCGAGGAACTGGCTCCAAAATCCACCTTTCTAACAGCAATGCATCTTGTTTGATTGCAGGATCATTTAAATCAGTCCCCTCAGTGGTGGGCCCTTCATCACTATAGCAACAGTCTGGAAGTAGCATCACTTCCACCATGATTGGAATATTGTTCTTCCACAGTAGCATAACCTCTGATCTGGTTCGCCTGGCCTGACGACACTGAGGGAAAGAAAAATGTCAACATACACAAGCCATAAAGATACTAGTCAGATTTAAATCTAATTTAAAGGCATACTCTGAAGTACTAGAAAAGGGTAAGGGTCGAATTATGTAAATCAGGCTTCACCAAATCAGAGAGGATTTCAGAGCTACTGAATAAAAAAATAATTAACAAATCCTTTATGGTTGCCGCTTGAGCAACTTCTGTAGAAAATTCAAAATGCTTGTAAAAATACATTTGCTCAACCACTGCACTTTGCTATCTTGTAGTTCTCTCTCCACATGGCATCCTCTTGGATAGACACCCTCAAGCAGTACCTTTACAAATTCTGTGTCTTAAAGCAGGCTAACTTCTGCATGAATGTAACCTAAACTGCCACAGTACTTAAGAACTTTTACTTGAGAGATGGGATGCTCCAATTGTACTTCCAAACAAACTGCCTAGATTTGATGTGCTTGTGTTTTTTGGATCACTAACTTCTCAAGAATACCTAGAAAAGCAAAAAAGTTAGGCAAGTCAGCCTACATTTTCTCAAAAGAAACCCCAGACCAAGAATGCCAAGTATAGCACTTGTCATTTGCATAATAAAGACTCAAATAGGTACTGCATTCAGGTAGTCATGCAGAATTTCATGTTCAAGAATAAAAGGCTTAATGATCTCTCATTTTAAGGACAGCTCTATTATTAGTAGGATACTGAATTACATACTCGCTGAAATGCAGGACTGACAGAAAGCAGTTGTTACTCATGCTTAACTGTGAATCCACTGTGGGGTTCTGGCTGACTTTAATCATGGTAGCAAGTCCATGGTAACCAGGACACTTGAAAGGGGGATCACCATACCTGAGCCAGTTTGTCGCTGCATTCATGCTTAGTTGTTGGTGGCTGACTCGACTGTGCTGGTGGGCAGTGAAACCCCTCTGTTCTGCCCTTGATGGAATACTCTGGTGTCCGACCTTCCGTGATCAACAACGCCAAGGACACCAGGAACTCCTCAGCTTCATACTCAAAGTATTCATCCAAAGTATCTGCCATTTCAAAAAGACAACAATTAATGACATCTGCTGCATAACAAGCTTTCAAACTGTTGGCTGCCCCTGCAGTTTGTTTCAATTTACACTTAAAATGAGAGGGAAAGCGATCACTGCATCAGACTGGCTGCACTCCCCATAAAGCCCACTGCTCCCCCATCACAAAAAAACTTTTATTTCCCACTACAAGAAGACAAAATCAGAAATACTCTGAAGAAAACTTCATGTAGTAACTGGTCAATGCACCAGATTTCAGGAGTGCTGAGAAATTACTGTTTGTGTTTCCACAGCTTTCCTAGAAGAAAAAAAGGTTTCCTGGGCTCTAGTGGGAGACATCTGATTAGAGTATGTCTTGGAATTGTTAGTATCATGTGACAGATGGAAAGTGAAGCCACAATATATCATAAAATAGATTAAAAATTGAAGAAAAAGAAATATTTACTTTATTAGAGACAAAGTGGGACACTGTGTTAAGATTTTTATTGTAAGTCCCTCCTGCTGAGAGCAAGGCTTACTTCAGAGGTCCATTTTTAGTTACCATTAATACATAGGAAATGTTCCCAAGAAACATACAGCGTATTCATTGTTTTGTACCATGGTCAGTCTAAACTTGTGCAAAGAATTAAGACTCAACAAGTCTCTGTAGACAAAGCAGCAGCTGGCATTGCTCTTCATGAAGAACCCTAGCACACTCAGTTCCTGCAGAGTTAGGATGAACCATTTTATGGTGTTTTGTAGAGCACCCCTCTCCTCCTCCTCCCTCATCACAAGGATGTCACACATCATTCAAACAGATTTAAGTACAACTAGATCATGTTGTTCCCCTCTCTGCTTTGCAACACTTCAAGCTTCAAAATTATTTAACTACTGAAGAGGTTACAGAAAACTCTCTTTTCCAAGAAACCTAAAATACATTAACTTCAAAGTCTATTTTAAGAGCAGCAGAGAAAAGCAGGTGGAGACAAGGCTGCCAGCAGTTCTTTACCTTTATTTTTATGCCCTAGGGGAACAAAAGCACACGACATCTTCACAACTTTAGCTAAAATGTCCTGTCATCCACCAAAACAAAACTGCCACAGGGACAGAGTTAATTTCTATTCACGTTTCAATTGCTATGCACAAAATACCTTTCAGAAGTGTTTTTTGTCTTCCTTCCCTGATAGCAGAGCATCTGGCAAACATTGCAAGGCAGACTTGAGAGATGCATACAAGAATGGATGCATGAAACAAAAGCTCCAATTAAATGTGCAATTATCTGCATATGCAAATCATAAAGTGTGTAAAACTAGCTTTTGCATGTACATATTTGCCTAGCCCGGGCTTGTACACCTTGGACCCCAGGGCTTACAGTCTATTTTGAGGGATCTACATATGGTAAATAAGAGAAATCAGTCCATAGCCAAGGAACTCTGTTCATTGCACATTGCACTCTCATTTTTACTGATTCTTTTTTTCCCCTGCTTTTTACAGGAATGCAGTTACAGAGCTGCTCTGGGTGGCAGGGACAGGGATGGGGCACTCCTGACCCACACTGCATAGGCCACATCCATGCCCATATATCCATTTAAAGGTGCCAGGTGCTGAAGAACAGGGTGCTTCCAGGATAATTCACCTGGCCACTACCTGCCCTCAGGCAGAAGAAAAGCCAGAAGACAGATGAATTACCCTGGAGGACTCCGTAAGGCATGTGAACAATACATAAATTCATCTGGCACAAGTTAAAATGGTCATTCCCCTGACGGATGGCAGAAAATGACTAATAAAGAGTGCATGAAAGATTAAGGGAATTGTAAATAACAGAGAAGACAAGACACTTAGGTAGTGATATGAGTCACCTACAAAATTAGGAACCTGCATTTTTTTTTTCAACTGAAAGTCTGGTGAACAATAGGTAAGTCATACTTGGGAATAGGAAAATGGAATTTTGGAAGACTCTGAAAAGGATTTGTATATACTACATACAAAAAAAAAATAACTGAAGCATTATCTTGCTTCTAAGCTCATCTTTGTATGTCCAAAAGCCACAGTAATTTCAAGAAAGCCACAGCAGGAAGGATCACTACCAGAGTATTTTACTTACTCCGACACAGAAGTTTCAAAAATCTAGAAAGTGTTCAACAGGAGTAAAATTAAACAAGAATTGTCTCATGCTTAGCAGACTAAACAAAGCCAATTCATCCTTAGGAAAATGTGCAAAAAGAGTTCTTTTTAGTTAAGTTATCTAAAAACATCTATGTTTTTTAAAAAATATAGAGCAGGATCAAGATCAGCATGTGCACAGTAAGATTTGATACCTGGAAATTTACACTAATTTTAAATGGCAAGTAACAGTAAAATAGATATGCCCTTTAATTAACATGAGCAGTTTACATGTGAAGCAGGAAACTTTCTATTATTTAACTTTCTTTTTAAAAACATAATCCATATGTTATCAAAATCTCTGGACTTGACACAAATTAATAGATAAAGCCTATAACCTGAGTGCTTCTACTGAGCAGGGTAGATTTTGGCAAAAATCCCACCCCTTTTTTTGCTTTAGAACACATCTGATACCAAAGCTTATATTGCATACTTAAAGTGCTTGGTGTCTTCACAGATAGAGAGCACAAGTTGATACAACAAGCCATAGACAGTTTAAGTGTGTCCAGATACAGGATCCAGTGAATGCTAAATATGCAAGATGTAGTCAACAAAGCAAGGTACATAAATCTGAAATGATCATCACTCAGGATTCAGATTACATACACCATATTACTTTATGGAAACAGATAAAACCTTCCTTTAAGTTCAATTTGCAAATACTGCCTTTGTTCCTGTATCAAACCTATTATTTCAGAAGCAAGCAGCTTCTTGCCTTAAGGATAGAAGAGACGACCCAGCTAGTTAGAGAGATATATTTATATATTTATATTGGCTGCAGTTACAAAAACATCACGTTGTTTCAAAATAAAAACTGCATCACTTTAAAGGATGATAAACAGCAAGTACTGAAAAAAGAAAAGCTACTGTTTTCATAACAGCATTATAAAGACAGGGCCAGCACTTTAAAATTATGTCAGCAATGTAAAAAAACCAGTTATTTGATCTGGACTTAAAAAAAATAAAGCACAAACAGCATTAGATATTGAGGAAATATATTTTCCTATAAAGTTCATATGGCATAATATTTTTTTTACCTCCACTAGATTTCTAAATCATTCAGCAGCTCCTAAGAGTTTTCATAAATAAAAAACCCTGTACTATTGAGAAGTCTGGTAATTGTTCCTATACAACAGACACAGATGATGCAAGTTGCTGTAATTCAGGGCAAGGGTGGACAGACATTTATAGAAACAAAAAACTCAGTGTTTAGTTAAAAAAATCTTTCTCTGTGTGTGCTGTAACTGGTTTTGTGTATGAGTCAGCCCTAAGACACATCATATATTGTATATAGAATAACCTCAATCCTATAACCTGACTATAAAATAGGATTATTATTCTGCCTCATCTCTAGCAATGGAGCATGCAAGTATATAGCATAAAATATGCATCCCAGCAGTGACTGGGGTTTATCCCCTTAAAATAGAAAAAAATTCAGTTAGTAGACACAAGTACATAGGAATTAAAGTAATAAGACACTATAGCCCTTTAATCAATACATTGAAACTAAAGTTTATTGACCAGGTGGTCACAAGAGATAGCAGCAGACATCAGAGTACTCTGGGAGGAAAAAAGAGAATACTATAAATTTAGACCGAAATTACTATGCACAGACCAAAGTGTAGAATACAAGAGAACTGAAACTTGAAGGTGCATAATTTTGCCTTCCTTTGCTTCCTCACATACCAACCCCAACAAAGACTGATTTTCTACACCTTCTGGGCAAACAGAAAAGCCCATTTAATCAGAGATGTCAAAGAGAGTCTTCAGATCCCTGTCCTCTGCCATGTGCTACGCACAGGTACGTGAGCACTGNCATCCTGAAACATCAATTAAAGTTAGTTACATGGTAGTAGGGAGTCACAATCCACTTAACTGTAACCCAAAGACTCTCCCAAAACTTCAGTTAATCCAGTTATGCCCCGCTGACTCCTTTCCCAACCAGGTCACACTTGTGCAGACCAACTCCCTTCCCTTTCCTATAACAGCATTTTCTGTAGTAATTACAGAAAATGTTTTCCTGAAATATGTGTATTGGAAGAGCATTTAATCTAGTTTCTCAGCTAAAGCAGGAAACAAAGACATTTGGTCACGTAACCCATTGCATTCCAGGTGCCACCAGAAGACATTTGGAAGCTGCTGCCCTGTCCTGTCTGGGGACAACGAGGCCTTGAATGGCCCCAGCAGAGCCTCTCCTACCCTGTGCCACCCTCCCATTGTGACCAGGCAGTGGTACAACTGTAGTGTCTCTTAGTCCATGCTTATTTTATTGTCTCAGAAGCTTTCATACTGCACTGCTCACCAAAACTATCTACCAATCTCATCCACTTCTCAGAAAAAGAAAGACAAATTTTCTTAACTTGAAGCATCCATTAGTCCTGACCTTCATCAGTTGAGGGCTACTTTCTTCCAGAGTCCATGAAAAAACGAATAATTTTCTTTGAGTGTGCTCTGTAACAGTCCAGAGCTTTCCTGGAAAACATTCAGCTATAGTGAGTTTTGAAGGCCACCGATTTAAAGTAATCACATTTCTATTTCACTTCTTAGAAGCAAAACACTAAACAAAATACAGAGTGCATGGTGTAGGCTGATGGGATTCCCAGCTGATGCAAGCCCTGCTCTTGCCCTACACAGGCTGTCCAGTGGGCACTGTGGCGTGGGCACCGTGGCATGGTCACCTACATCGGCTCTCTGGTTCCCTTTTGAAAGGCTAAAAGCACGGCTTAAGTACTCGGATCTCATTTTTTGTAGTTTTTGTACAGGCAGTCCATAAGGAGACACTTCAGTCTGAGAGTTCCCTGGCAGGAGAGTCAGGCACACTGGAGGAAAAGGGGCTGCACTGTCAGTGTCCAGAACCCATCATCTCCTAGCAAAGGCACTGCTCTGTATTGCAAAATTGCAGCAAAAGCTCTTCCCCCAAAACAGTCAACTCTGAATAAGTTTTAGTATCTCGCTATTCCAAGAAATAGGTTAAAGGTAGTTCCACATCTTAAGAGTAAGGCAGGGATTCAAGAAACTACTGTAAAGGAAATGAAACACAATGTAAATGTTTGACTAACAGCTCCTCTTCTGGAATTAGAAACACCTACGGATGCTTTGGTTAACTAATTCCATGTTGTGTTTCACTTCAAAAGAAAGTTGCCCTTGAATCCCCCAAATTCATGATTCTCTAAATGAGCAGCCATGTTGTGTCTGCATATTACAAACCCCTAATTATACCTGAAGTCATACACTTCAAAAGCTTCGTAATATTAACAGTTTAAGTATAATTTAAGCTATCAAGAGTTACAGTCATGAGATGGCCTACTTGTTTCAAGAAACAAACTACTAGGTAATTAAGCAATGAACTCAAATGCAATGAATTGGTTACTTACCTTAAGTTAGGAACAATCCTATACAGATATTTAATTTTTTTTTACCCACAATGATAACTGCCCTATATTTTTTACTGCTCAAGATCTTTGAGCTTGAGAACTGTCACTGTGAAAACATGAGGAGAGCAGCACAGGGCTTCATCTTACTTTTACTGTCTCCTTACTTCTTCCAGGGTACCAAATTGAATCACTACCTGATTATCAAAGCAGTTCAGCTGTAGGTAGAAAATGGCAGCATAGGAACTTGTACTAGAACAGATGCATACCTGCCATTCAAAGAAAGTAACAGTATATGCTATAAAAAGTTGCTAGATGTACTTAGTTTCAGGTAGAACAGGAAGAAATTCACCTGGTTTTTCACTGTTATGCTAGTTTGTAACTAGAAAAAGAAACCAAAAGCATGCCATCTTATAAGTAATGGGAGGATTTTTAAAAATCAAGACACAGCTAAGTGGCAGCTGAAGAAGTTAGTCCAGTGTTCCAGAGCAATAAAAATCAATCAGTGCCATCAGTTCCACTGCAGGGTGCAGTGCTGCAGTAATTACCCTGGTACGTGTGTATCACTGCCTATCTACCACACATTGCTGCTGGACGCCTCTCACAGCATCCAGAGCTAATCTCGAGGCAGCTTTACTGTAAATAAAGGGAGACTGGTCTTAAAACTGGGCTGGGGGAGAAAAAAAGTACAATTCACATTTTATTAAAACTTATTCAAGATCCAACAGCCTGATAAGTATAGAAACAAAATCCAGCTAAACTCATTTAAAGCTTAAGTTTCCTGCAGTCATCTCAGAAACTACCACTCTCTGAGAGTGTAAAATGCAGACTGTTAAACTGATCTGGGTGTTCCCATCTTGCTTCCTGCGTTTTGGCTGACATCCTATTTTGCCATCACCATACTGCTTACTGAGTCACTTCTCTTCTTCCAACTGTAGCTTTCTATTTTTACCTAAGCAACAACAGTTTAACGTGCTTCTTTTGATTTTTTGGCATTAAACCAGATTCTAGATCCAATATTTGCATTTTGATCAGGGAAACTGGTTTTATTTTCTCCTAACGGGACAAGGAAAAGGAGTGCGTAAGAATCACAAACTGTAAAGTAGGTCAATCATTACAATTTCAACATCTGTATTTAGTACAAGGAAAACAATACCTGAAAATGTGAACTTTGAGGCTTATTTCAAACCTCAGTTCACCAGAAGTCAGAAGAGAACATGTATATTCTAAAATACAACTGTCCCACTGTATCCTGACATGGGTATATAAGTTCTAAAATGTTGGTATAAAGCTGTAAGATTATCAGTGCTGCAATGTTTAACATTTTAAATAGAAGCCAGTTGAGGAAACAGAACATTTGCTTTTTGCCTCTCCCTAAACTAAAGGTTATATATACTTGTACCAACGTGCTATAACTGGACAGGTCCTGAAAGCAAAGAGGACTTGGCTCAGCTACTGCCCTTACTTAACCAATTTCTGTTTTCCTTTATATTACAGTTTCTTACCTTGTGATTATGTTAAATATGACTATACAAAAAACTCTGAAGTTACACTATAACAAAACAAAGATGCCTATCAGGAGCAGAACAAGTAATTTCCATTCATTCTTCTCTAGCTTTTTACATTTTCCCTCATTGAGCTGATGCTCTGCCTAAATTAGATTGTGTTTGAACAAACTGCATGACTTGATAAACCTATCTGCATAAATGAAAAAAAAAATCCCAACAAAGCAACAGGATTTTTAATTCTGCAACTCATAATTATTTTTCAGATATTTCTGTTAATTTCTAAAAGAAAATAATTAAACATCTCTTTTTGAATTTTGCGTGGCTCTAAGTATAGAATAGACACTCAGCTGTAATTGGAAGGGAATAAAGGGTTTATATTTAGCCTTCACTCACCACCAATACAGTGATTTACCACCCTTGTAAACAGGCTCATATAAATTTTGCAGAATTGTATTGAAAAGACATTACTGAAATGCTCCTGTTTTAAATCTCACCCTAGTTCACAGGAGGCAGCAAGGGCAGAGTGGAGCTCAGCCCTAGGCCAGCTTCCCAGGCACTGGCACCACAGTGCGAAACCGCATCCAGCGTGCTCAGTCTGGGGAGCTGGAGGAGCCGGGTGTCACTCTGGAACTGAAAACAGAGCGCACTTCAGCTTACAGAGTATGTGAAAATTTCTTCCTAAGGTGTTTCCTAGGAAAGCAACTAAGAACTTTTATAGTAAAATAGAGATTTTTCCATTATGAAATTTCTAGATATGTGTTCCATTATTTTTTTTCCCACATACTTCCTTCACTGATGTTGATGACTTTCATCAAGTCTTCCCCAGCCAAGGGAACTTTGGAGATGAGAACAATGACCATCTTCACTATGGCTACTCATTAACTCAAGAATGAGCTTAGCAACAACTACATGGCTAAGAATACAGCCTGAAGGCTTTCATCAACGTGCTCAACTTTGTTTGCTGTAAATATCATCCTGCAGTGGCTCCATGGCTGCTGCTTTCTTTTCAAAGGAAACCAAACATGAATTAACAATGAAAAAGCACAAGTATTTAGCGAAGCCTCATCTCTTTCTGAAGGCATATCAACCACATGATAGTTGCAGCATTGAGTTAGGAAGTATAACTCCATTTGGAAGACATCCCTCCCATTAAACAGGTTGATGGCAGCTCTGCATTAAATTCCAGCTGTGATCGCATTTTTATAATACATAAATAAAAGCGTTTGCCAGAAATTTTATTTCAGACCTTAAACACAATACAATTCAGAATGACAGACGTTTCTGCTTTAATTTGTTTAACAATCCACCTTGACAAAGATTCAACTATTCACAGACTTCTGTAATATTTTATACAGAGATTGGTTTAAAGATGGAAAGGAGTAATTTGTGATAATAAATCATTTTCAGATGTTTCCAGAAAATAATATATGCCCATTTAAAAATCCTACAGTGGGTATTTCAATGCTTATGACAGCAACCCTCTACTTAAAACATGTTTCCACCTTCTGCTGGCCAGATTTTTGCTAAACTGTTACTCAGTTTATCCCTGTGTAGTTTACCATTTTCACAATAGACACAAGTACCCTTGGGAAGAGCATTCATAGGGATGTAGGGTTATAATTGCCAAAAAATGCTGGTATTTCCCAACACCAAGAATTTTTCTCTTTGGGCATTTCATGCTTTGTCTCATCACCTTAAATACTTACTGTGCTTAGAAACTTTGACAATATACTTTCAAGCGTTCTTGTGTTTATTTTTCCATTAATAGTGATAAAACAACACTTCTGAGGAGCAATGTAAAGTAGACTTCAGCTCTCAAAAGGATTTTGAACAAATGACTTGGAAGAATCATTAAAATTGCAACAGGAGCACAAAAAACTCACTGGGAAAGGCCAGCTACTGTGTGTGTGCACAGGTCCCACTCTGGTTTACAACCACCAGGCACAAACTGGTATTCTTCTTCCTTAAGACCATTGCAAGAAAAATAACTTTACATCATGTGTCCTTTGCTTCAGACCATAGATGGACTTCTTGGAAAATAAACCAGAGGGAATTTGAAAAGTGCTGTGTGAGAGCACTGACTCATTTTTGGGTGGGATCAGCAGGGATGCCATAGCCACTGGAGTCAAGGAAACCCCCTAAAAAAGTACCATGTTGACTTACAGGGTCACCCGTTATGGAAACCTTTCACTAAGCACTCAGCCTTCAACACAATATTGTTGTCAAGGCAAGCGAGGTTTTATAAGTACCAAAACACTCAGCCTTCCACACGCTCCAAAAACTTTCAAGAGCAATAGTCAAACACACTCATTTTCCCACTACGGTCAGGTGCCCAACCAATGTTTTTTGATAACTATACTACTGAGGAAACTCTTGTATGTTGAAAATCTCCTCAAAGATACCTATCAGTATGTATTTTTAACAGATACTGCAATTTCTCCGTTTTACTGGGGTTACAAAAAAAACCAAACCAACAAACCCAACCAAACAACAGTAAGCCAGAGAAGACTGTGGGATAGAGGTGGGCAGAAACCTGAATATTTTTGAAAAAAGCCCCAACATCTATGACCTAGTTAAATTTTTTGTGAACGCAGTCTACTCTATTAAAAAGACTATTAAAAAAAAAAGAAAAAATCAACCAAGACAAACAACTCACCCATACATGATTAGTATGTCATATCTTCAGGGGCAAGAATTTTGATCATCATCTACATGGCACATTCTTAAAAAGTTTTGGTTTCATTACTTGGAGTACAAATTTGGTAAGGGAGCAAGAGGTGCTATCAGCAACTCACCAGTGCAGCAATAAGCCCTGCACCCACCCAAAGAGCAACTCCTCTCCCTCAAGGACACACAACACTCAATTTCAAATCTTCTGTTGTCTTAGAGGAACCTGTAAAAACTATAAAGCTATGAATGAATGCCAGCACTGTTACCCAGGTTAGCCAATGGCCCTGATCCAGATAAATGAAGGTGAATTTATTTTAAATTCTAGAAAGGATGACAGTCTGTGCAGTTTTCCACAAGGCTGAAAAAACCTCATGGACGAGGAATTAAAAATCTGCAACTGCCTAGGCAGCAATGAACTCTTAAGTTTAATCCAAATCATCAAAATAGTAATTTTACATACCTAGACCTACTTCATCTGTGCAAATACTGAATACCTTGATGTATGCGGGTTTTGTTCCTCTGTTTTCATGCAATTTGAAGAATTGACAGGATCTAGCTGAGTGACATTTATCTAGTTACATTTCAGATTTACTTTAAGACTTCAAAAAACCAAAACAATCAGACTAATGGAACTCTGGAACATTGGACCTTGTTACGTTTTCACTCCAAACATACACGTACCTTGGAAAGCACCTTTTTAAAAACTGGGCCCACTCGAACACTGAAATTTCAAATAGCATACTTGCTTGCTTACAAAATTTAAGTGTCTGCTTTACCTCTTCCCTTTATTCAACCATCCTGCCAGGCTTGCTTTGCAGCTTTGAAGGCTACCAGAAACATCCTGCCACCAGGCACCTCACGGAACAAAACAAGTTTATGACAATCCTAGATGCAAGACACCCTTGCAAAGTGCCAAAATTAACACTACAAGAGCAAGAATAATAACGTGTATTCATAACGTATCTGCTCAAAACAATTCTCCCTTCAAGGGAAAAAGTGAGTTCACGGATGACTGCGCTGCTGCTGGCACGGAGCGAAGGCAGGCACAGTGAGGCCAGCAGGCAAAAGTCTCCCTGCACAGCGCTGACCTCGAGTCACCCACCAGCCCTGGCCTCCGCTCCAAGTTTATTGGCTGCACGTGTGTTTTGTAACACCCTGTACTGCGTATTCTTAGAACATACTTTCCAGAGAACCGAGGGGACAGGGCTCACCCCTCCACGATCACCTCCAACCCAATCTCACCAGCAGCAGCAGCATCCTGCTCCTCAAGATAAACTACCAGTTTATAGAACAGTAAAGGATCCAAACCCTATGCTCGCCTGCTCTAAAATCAGGTGACCTGTGAGTCAAGAGACAGAGCAATAAATTATTAGGAAAAACAAAACACTGCACTAAAAATAGTGTGCACAAGCAGTGTATGAAGAACAACAGTTTTTATCCAGTCAGAGCTCAAGGCCCTCTCCAGCCTCTTTTGTATCTGTACAAAAACAACTGACATAAGCAAAGACAGATAAACAAATAAAACCTAACTTTAGTTCCTCCTTGATAATTTACAAATATATATTCAATTAAAACTATGCAGCAGGGGGGAAAATAGCTGAATTTGGGACCAGCAGAAAAAGTAATACTGTCCAAAGTAAATATTCAATGAAAACTTCAATCAGAAGATGTCAGAATTACTTTCTTTCAGGGAAAATTGCTCCAAGCTGACTTCAGCTCAGATATGCCAAAAAGTCACTGTCTCCTACACATCAGCTACTAGCACAGTTCAGGCAACATTAAGGATTTGCTCACTTGTCAGGTTAAATAGATTTAATAAATTATTGTGAATGCTCAAGTTAAGCATCAGTTAAAAAACCCCAAAAAATCAAAAGCCTCTCACAAACCTCCCAGAATCCATAAAGATGATACCCCTACTTATTTTGTCAGTCCTCTCATTACCAAATACATTATACAGAAATTTTCTACTAGAAATCAATAAAGAATATAAATGTTGTTACTATCAAATGACAACAATGCATGATTTTGTTGGAGGAAGACAGTATTTTCTTAAGAGATAACAAAGCATAGAAGAGTACAGTCAAAAAGATTCTAAATTTCCATTTAGAAATATATGACTACATTGGCTATTACTGTAAACAGCTGGTTTTTTGCAATCACTTATCTGCAAGAACCAATAAAAAACACATCTGAGAAATTTTTAGCACAGAACATTTTATTCTTACCATCTGAATTAATGGCTGATCTTGAAAGGATCAGAATCTGGCATGGGAATCCAGACAACAAGCAATCTGCCCTCTTTATCCCCAGAAAAACATGTAAACTGGGTTCACTACACCCTTCTTGCTGGGCTGGATCCCTAGGAAATAGCATTTAGAGAATTGCTTTCAGCATGAGTTGGTTTTCCTCTTGACTATGGAAAAACACTGTCTGAAATCCAAAGATTTTCCTCAGAGATAAATTCTTCACAGTCCAAGCTGTGATGAAGCTGGAAACAAGCCCTGCCAGTGGGGACCTCTGGGCTGGGCACAGCCCACGTGAATGCCACCCGGGCTTTGGCTAACAGATGGCAGTGCCTTATCTGCCCGCTCGGGCAGTGCCAGCAGTGCCCGCAGGATTTCTCATGGAATTCGTCACCAAAAACAAGTGTGAAAAGGACACTGACAAGACAATGCCTCACCACCATCCTGCCTTGTAAGGAAGGTACGTCTGGTCGGTGTCTAACAGGAAACCATATTTTCCTGTTGTCTTTGTCTCTTTTTCTCTTTTACTCTTTTTTTTTTTAGCCTTCAAGATCCTCCATGGCTTACCCCCATTCCTGTTGTCACCCGCTCACTAATGCAGTAAGTAAACTGACCTCTGATTACTTTAATCACTAGTACTTACTCCCCCTGTGTTGTCCTGCAGTCCAGAAGAACACTCTTGATTAAAATGACTCTGCTTTCCAGCTTCTGGGTTACGGTGATAAAGGCTTGTTAGTCTGTATGCTGGGAGCACAGTTTATCTGTCTCATCAGTATTATCCCTTTGTTTCCTCACAGCCCTCTGTTGGAAGCCATTGATTTTACGTTTGATACTTGCATAAGGTCTGAGGTAAGGAGAGTCTTTTATTCCATTCTTGTATAATACCCAGCAAAATGCGATACCCAAGTGTGACTCTTAATTTGTATCACAGGTAATAACAGCTTTCAGGAATTTGCTTCCCTTTAAGTCCCATTATGACTGAGTTACACACCTGGAGGCTGAAGAAGTCCTTGATGCATCTAACACAGTGATACAATGCATTCTGGAAACCGTGTGAGAATATAGTGGCTTGGGACACATCTATGTGAAGTACTTCATTCTGTAAAGAAGCCACTGGTGCAGTGCAAGACCACAAGCATAGAGGTACCTCACAAACACAGCAAAAGCTAAGGAAACTACAAGTTCTTAACAGCATCAATAAAACAGACTTACAAGAGGTTGTTTATGCTTCATGTGTTCAGTAACATACACAGGTCTTGTTCATAACTTTCTGCATCAAAACATGCCCTCCCATAGTTTCAGTGCCATGAAATTTAGTGTATACCAACAATCCTTCATGCGCCCTACCCTAAAAAGAGATATTGACACTTCTAGTTTGGATTTAACTATAGTAGGTACAGAGTATCTTTGCTACAAAAATAGGAAAGGGAGCACTTGGGGTCTTTCTAGCATCCTGCTCACACAGCCAAAGGCAAGCACCTCAGCAAAAAGGGCACAGAAAAGCAGGGCTGTAGTGACAATCTCCAGAATACTCACCCATTCTTTAACAACTGAGCCAAAGGGGTAGAGAAGGTCCTATCCTGTCCAGCAGCAAATATCTTCAAGCCCCTCCATGGCCACTGCCACAGATTTCTACAGTCCTAGAGTGACATTCCCTGGCTCCCACAAGGAGGACAAACACCTGGTTACACCTGCAAATCTGATGAAAAACCACATCCACCCCCCAGATACCAGTTCTTCCTTACCCCTCTGCACCACACCCAAGTCAAAGGCACAGAGCTTCCTACCTCCTTCTCCCTTTCCCCCTTATGAGTTGTAGTAAGCAATTTTCATGTGAAGTTAAAAGAAAAGGATTCAGAGAGATCTGGTCAGATTATAAACTTTTGTATTTACAGTAATGCTTTAACTGCCAGGCATTTTAAAGTATACACTACTTCAGACATCATTTAGAAGGATGTTATAGGAACTAAAACATGCAAGGCCTCTAGGAATTCATATTCACTTTCTTTTAGTTTACTTTTTCTCCTTCCCCAGATGGTTTGCTTTACCTTTTAAAATTTATTTTAAAGTCATAAAACCAACAACTTATCTTCAGTTTCATAAACTTTTCTAAAACTGAAGAGAAAAAAGTGTTAGTTACCATGGTAGCAGTGAGGAGTCGCTGGGTCAGGATGCAGAGAACTTCTCTTGTTGTCTCATCATTTGCATCAGAAGTTCAGCCATCTGTTATTAACTATTTAACAACAGTCTTGCTTGTTAGCACTGGTGCTTGCTATTTAAGTCTCCCCACCTTCAGCCCTTTTGTAAATCTCCTAATTAATGTGGAAATTCATCTGAGGGCTCAGTTATCTTTCAGGTAGGATGACCACCATTACTTCAACTTGGCCATTATTCTCTGTTCTCACCAAGGAAAAAGCATACACTTATGCAGACATCAACCTCTAGAAGCAGCAGCTTTATTGTTAGACATCAATTTGAAAAGAATTTCATCAGACAGTAGATGATGTGGCTGAATTCCAAGATAGGCTATATCCCTCCTATTTAAGCATACTCCACTACACTTCCCAAGTTCCACAGAATCCCTCAATCTTCTTTATCCCATCTTCTTGCTATTGCAAAAGAAAAGAGTTTTGTAATTTTATTTCAGAGGATAAACAGCATCAACTCAAGTACATGTTGCTACCTAGCAAATACTGCATTTTATCCTCTAAGGGAATCTGAAGTATATTTGCCTACCAGCTGTATATATTAAGAAAACAAAAAGCTTAGAATTTTGGAGTTAAAAATATTTTACCTTATCTTGACTTCACTATCTGCATTCAAATCTGCATGACCTAAAACAATATACTCTTTCTGGATCTAGTCCTAGGAAAGCAGGCCAGTTTTGCTGCTTCTCACTCATCACAGCCTCACAAGAAAGTGGGAAGCTTACAATGACAAAAAGGGAACAACATGACTATTTCTTTTACTGTTCCTGAAACTACTTCAGAAAAAAAAAAAAAAAAAAGTACTAGGGAGCAAGCAAGAGGCCTTCAGCAGGAAGTCCTTGTTTCAGTCATTTAACACCCTGACATATGCTAAGAGCACTGTTCACAGGTACAGTCAGTAAAACTCAGATCCTCCAAACTTTTAAAGGGGAAGAAAAATTTGAAACATACTTATGTGCGAATTGGAAAGAGTTGTAGAGCATCAGAAGACTAACTCACACACCCAAATCAGAAGATGGGCTTTTCCAGGCTGGTCTTTCATTCAAATGACAAGCAGACCAGCAGCCTGTTACATGCACTTGTAATTTCAGTGCAGCATGACACGGTGCAGAGACAGCACTGGCCAAGGTGCCCTCTCAAACTACAAAGATTAGAGATTTGGTAGATCCAACCACACATGCATAGGATAGATCTGATATAATGCAATGCTTTGGAGACCCAGAACAAGAACACAATGTCATTACTTCTGGGGCCCATGAGAACGATGCAACTGAACAGACTAGAAGTGCCTGAAAAGGTTTTTCTTTCAGCACATTCAGGCAAATTCTCCATTACAGATATTCAACTTCACATGTGAAGGCTTGGTGAACTACATCCAGGGCAGCTTTCTGGCTATCAGACCATGTCAACTCCAAGAAGCTGTGTGAACACTGACGGCACACCTAAGCCCAAAATAAATACAATCATGGGGAAGAACTGTTAAACACATTTTCTACTTACATATATGCACCTACTAATGCAACTGAGCTGCATTTCCTCCCCGCCCCCTGAGTAACTGAAAAACAAGAAAATGAGAAACCAACCAAAGACTGCAAATGCACTGATAATAACAAAGTTTTTAAGGAATATTCACAAGGAGAAAAGATAGAAACACTCAAGAATTCAATAATTTTATTTTAATGGACAACACATTAAACATTATAGTATGCAGATTAAGTAGGAGCCAATACTCCTATAACTTTATTAAAACATTATGTCAGTTAGAAATCACACCTACAAGCTGGAAACTTCTGCAGAACTGCTGCTAGAACAGAACTAGCTATCAAGGTAATTAAAAAAGCACACAGTTAAAAAAGCACAGGACTTGTTAGGAGTGTCCTCAGGTGAGGAATGTAGATTAAGAAGAATTCCATTATTTTATCTGAAATACAGAAAAAGACAAAACAAAAAGCCCAGAGCAAACTATTTTCATAACATCTGACCTCTTCTACTGCAGTTTCTTTTTGTATTCATCTTCTCTTTGTGCTACTTGATCTCCCAAAACTTTGAAGTTACCAACCATTCATTGTCATCTAAGTGGTGGGTAATTTATCTTGTGGAACTTTGTCAGAACATGTTTGACCACCCAAAATCCTCCTTCTAGCTAGTGAGGCTACCACCAGCTTCAGTAGGTTTGTTTCAGTATTTGCAGTCCAGATTATTTAGAGGGTGGGGTGGAGGGGAAGGCATAAACCCAGCAGACCCAGGGGAGAGGCTGTACGTCTTCATGAGAAATGCAAGGAGCTCTGAGAGATGGAATTGCCGATGGTGGAGCAGCATGAAGCTCCTCAGGTAATTTTTCCAATGTTATTAACGTTCACCTACAAGGCCTGCCCTTAAACAGTTAAACAGTAACCTGCAAAAGTAAAAAAGTTACAAAAGAGACAATATATGCTTCCCATGTAAAAAATTTCTGGGAGAGTGGCCAGGCCTGTAAAATTGTTTTTAAATTTTATTTGGGAGGATAAATGAGGACATTACAACTCTCAAGCTGTGTAAAAGACTGCACATTTTAAAATGGACACCAGATCCTACTATGGAATGCTGAACACATAAAACAAAAGAACATTTTTGATAGTTGTAGAATTGAACTGTGTCACACAGCACAATTCAGCTATTTACAAGTTTCCACATTATAAGTCATGTTATTAAGTCTTAATGGTCTTCTCGTACTCTGAAGAATAAAGCATTAGATAGGGTCAAAATTGAAAGGCCTAACTGAATTTCAGCCAAGAATTTAGTTTGCCTCCCTCTTTCCTAATACACGGTGATTTTCCACAGAGCAAAACCGCAGACTCGTATATTTAAAATTTAATATATTCAATTATGAAATTTCACTTTGTCCTCTAAAAAATTCCTTACTACTTTATAAAGCAACGCATCAGTGATTCTAAGCCAATATTCCACACAAAATACAAGAGTACACTAGTGGAATCATTCCTCCTGTGTCAGGAGGTGACATCTAATGTCAGGAGGCTCACTTAAACTAGAGCTCTAGTACTTTTCAGAGGAATATCAACAAGGTCTAAACACAGAATGAAAACATATGCAAGTTGTTGATCCAAGCAACATTCGCACTTTTAGATGACAAGTTTGCATAAAAAGTCATGGATAACGCCCAATTCTGCATTGAGTTCATTATGCTATTCAATTAGCTTTAAACATACCATATAGTTGAACAACCAGTAAGCTGCTAATTAAAAAAATACATATTTGTATTGCCCCCCAAAGCTGACATATTTGCATCAGCCTCATTTGCCCCAAGACAAACAAGTAGTGGCAAAGGGCTGATAATGTTTCATGCATTGTTTCTAGCAGAAATCAAAATACTGTAATAGTTTCCTCCTGCTGGAGGAAAAAAAAAAAGAGGAGAGAGAAACTTGACCTACATAACGAGGCACAGAAGAAACTCAGTTAAGCTTCAGGGTGTTTTTGGGAGGGGGGAGAGGTTGGTCTTTTTCTCCATAACAATGAAGAGTCAAACAGTTACATATGGCTACACTAACTACAACTGTTAGCACATCTGACACTTAACTGCAGTCTCACTTCTAGGCCTTAGAAGTCGTCCCCTCCTGTTCCAGGACATTTAATACCCTTGCCCTAACAATGCAGTGAATCAACCGATTTATTTTTTAGGCTGTCCATTACTTTTCTTTAAAGGGAGGTTAAAAAAAAAACCGAAAAAAACCCCAAAAAATAAACAACTCACAGAAATCCAGCCTTTCATAGGTTCAGTACACGGAAGGAAAGGAAGAATGTCTGGTCTGGGTTTCTAAAGGATCTGTTTACAGACACAGCCGGAGAGGCAAACTTTAGTATAGGTGGATTTAAAAACACCTTTCACAGCCAACCACCACCACCACCGCCGCCAGCCGACTGCGCCTAGTTACACAGCTTGAACTTGTCCCCCGCCCAGCAAACCCTGCCGGGGCCGGTGCCCGGAGCGGGGGGCACGGCCGGCAGCGAACAGCGGCGCTGAAGCGGAGCTGCCACACCGGGGCTGTGCGGGACACGCACTGCATCCCCCGCCCCGCCCCGGGGGTCTCCTGGGGGCGGTGGGAGCCGCTCGCCCCGCACAGGGCACCGCGCTGCCCGCACCGGCCGAATACCAGAGAGAACAGCTGCCAGGGGTCTGTGCGCTGGCACCGCACCCGCGATGTGCCCGCACAGCTCTGGCTGGAGGAGCCAGCCCGAGCTGCAGTGTGAGTGTGTCTGTGTGTGTGTCTGTGTGCTGATGAATATTTACATCTGGAGTGGAAAAAGCTGCCAGCCCGCCCGCCCTCCTGCCAGCCAGCACCAGCGAACTTCCTTCCCACTGCTCTTTTTCCACTGCTCAGCCTACTCGGGAGTGGCTCGGCTGCCTCACTCCTCTGACCCTCACGGCACACGCAGTAGGGAGGAGATCCTGTCCCAGCTCTCCTTGCACCGCTGTAGTTCTTACTTCAGTGTTTTTAATGGGCACTTTTGAGGACTAATTTATGAGGTTGTTTCACAAGAGCAGTTTCAAAACAGCATGTACTATTCTAGTTGCAGTCTAAACAACATGCTGCCTACATTAAACAATTTCATCCAGTTCCTACCTATTTACAAGTACTAAAGTCAGATGACATTTACCATATTAACATAATCAGCACAAAAAACCTATCTTATTCTCAGCCTAACCACATCACAAAACAAGACTAAAACTCCTGTTCTGTAATTAGATACCATGAAACTATGAGAAGTCCAGATCAAACTAGACTTCACAACCGCATTCAAAATCCAGTACTACTCACTAACCCATTCCAGAGCATGGAAAATATGCCACTTCACAGAATGGCTTTTTCCCACTCACATTTTATATACCAGTATCATTTAGCTGTGGTTATGAGAAAACATATTCTATACAAGATTTTTAAGTATACATTTTATCTGGGGGGAGGTCAGATACCTTTTCATAGCTGGCCCACTTAAAGATCGCAGATAGAGATAGTGCCTTATAGAAAGTTATATGCAAAACATACCATTTCATTAGCCACTGACATTCAGGCTTCCTGTATATTTTATCTCAGTTTGCTTTCCAAGTATTTTTCTTTTATGGAACATTTACTTCTACAAAAACACTGTAGTTTACATAGTTGTCTGAAAAAGCAATTTCAAGTTTCCTTATTCAAGCAACTACCTAGCTCTTGAGAAAAGTACTCAGGTGATTCTCTATGAAACAGTTATTGAATATCTACAGGAGGAATGGGAGGAGCAGGAGGAGTATTTACCACACTGGTAAGCACAGTATGTTTAAAAGGTTTGCTAACAAGAGTCAGAAGCAACACTCAAGTCAATTCCCACAGGGGCCAGCAGAGACAGCATTCAGGAGCCACCAGATGTTTTTACAGGCCAACTAACAATGCTTTAGTGCAGAGCAGCTGCCTCTAGATGACAGGCACACCTACCCACTACACTGCTCCAGAACAGTCTCCCCACATTGGGCTACCGGAGTGCAACCGCACAAATCCTTTTCACACCAGATATTCTTCAAATACAGTAAAAGTAGGACAGCATGTTGACACTCCAGTTTTTAAGCTTACAGTCCTAAATCAGCCATAGGTACGCAGAGCTGAGCTCTGCGCCTGTGGAAGAACACCCCAGAAATGAATGCATCTGGCCTAATAAAAAGCTAAATTTAGAAACTGCAATAATAGAAATTCCACCAAAAACACCCCCACCTTGAAACACGCTGCTCATTTATCAGTTGGATCTCTTACTCTTCCACAAATTCCAGAGGCACAAGGTACTTAACGTGACTGAGCATAAGAGAATACAGTAGCATGTACAGATATACATAGGACTTTATCCTAAGCTGCAGATTTCATCATCATAAAGTAGCTGCACTTAAAGTACTACTTGCAGTTTTAATACTGTGCAAACGATGAGTAATAATTAAGATAAACAGATTGGATTTTGACCCACCTTCTGCCACAAACAGGAAAACACTTCTAAAAATAAAAAAGGTGAGATCTTCATAACAATGGATTTTATCCCAAGGCAAACTTTGGAAGTAAGCAGTCCTACACATTTCTCAAAGAAGGAAATCAGAGCCAAGTGTGGTTCATCTCAGTATCAACTGACCTACACATCAATTCAGAGGCACTTGCCAGTAGACATAATTGGCATCATGCCTACATTACAAAAAACACCTAGTTTCAGCCTTTGGAGGGCTACGCCAAAGCACAGGATGCCTAGTAACAAGCCAGTTCACAAAAACACTCTATTTCAGATTCCAGCCCGGCCTTGTGCAGGAAAAGCAAGGTGTGCATGTGACCTCTAAGGAGCAAAGCCTAAGTGACTGCACGGCACTTTATGTTTACACAGCTCAGTTGCAGAGACAAACTAAAAATAAAAACACACGTCTACTAACACGTCCCTTCCTTGAAACAAACATTTTGGATTGAATTATTAATTTACAGTACATAAAACCACCAAGTGCTCTCATGTAGACAACCCTATTCCCTTTCTCCTGCTGCTGATCCACAGATGCTCAATTCCTCAAAACAAAGCTGAGGTCAGTTCTTCATGCTTGCAATGCATGTTAAAGAGGTGATTAGACATACCACTCACATTCTTGATTTATATACAGTTTCCTTTTTTTACTGATGTTTAAACTCAAATTTCTTGAGTGAGAAAGACTACATAGAGTCTACAGCATACCTATAGAAATTGAAAACATCAGATGCTAACAGTTCCACTATTATTCTAAAACAAACAAAAAAATAAAAAAATAATAAAAATCAGTGCATATCACAAAGCTGCTCAAAATTTCATAGTAGAAACTAAAACAAGAAGGAATACTGCCAGCTTACAAAAAGCATACTAAAACATTTATAGAAGGCCATTACATATTCTCAACATGAAGATGGGATGAAAGAACATGCAATGCACATCAAGCATCATCACTTCACTTTTCCTCTACTGGATCCAAAACACTTTCTCATAGAAACTTGTTAATTCAGAGAGGCTATAACAGGAAACACCCAAAAGCAGTACAGTAACAGCCAGTTATGGCTGGCTTAAGTTTAATGAACTTAACCACTCCATGTAAGAAGAGGTAGGTTGTATTCTAGCAGTTTTACACTGATCTTTGCCTTCAAATTTTTCTATTATTATCAATTATTCCTCTTGTTTCACATGCACAAACTAGTTACTTCGTTTTACTCCTTCACTTTTTAACAGCATGAAGACTCCTAAAAGGGGTCCTCTACACTGTGAGTACTGCTGCTAGTACAGTTATGGCAGCAATCCTTATTCAGCCTTCTCCTCCAACTCTAGCCCTCCAGATACTTTGTTTCTCGTGGCTTCTCCATGGTAAACAAAATGCCTTTGGCCATTCAAACAGCATGTGCTTCAAAAGGAAGAACCTGTTTCCCCTTCAAAATAAACCAAAACAAAGTCGTACTTCTCAGTAAAAGGCAACTGAAGTGGGACAACTTGCATAGAAAAATATGCTTGAAGACTCATTTTTAAAGAATTTTACAGCAGAGAAAAAAGGGTTTACCTTTCAGCAGCTTGAGTTGCTTTGCTACTAATCTCTTTGACCTACCTATGCCTTCCCAATCCATGCTGATCTTGACAATTTTGTCCCTGTTCAGTTCCTACCAGTAGGAAACAACTCCTCTTTTACTCCACATCATTGTAATATTTACTAAAGTTGTTCTCTTCTTGATGAACCTGTTCTCTTCCCTCTACTCTCAAATTCAACTACTTAATCAAAATCAAAAGCTCAAATAAAAAAGAGTAAGTAAATAGGAGTCTTACTGGGCTCTGTTTTAAAGATTAAGGTCTAACATGCCAAGAAAATGCACCAATACTTGTGGCTTTACAGAAAACTGCACAGAAAAAGAAACATCAGCCCAACATACCAAAACTTCACTCTCTGCTAACACAGAAGTTATGCCTTCAGTAAGCAGGCATCACAGACATTTACTCAGATATTGCTCTTACACACCCTCTTGGCCCCTCCAAGTCTGCAAACAAAGCCTTCTACCAAACTTGCTGACCTGCCTGGAAGTGCGAGTTTGAGCCACGGTTTGTTTCACTCACGTTGCTGGGCTAATGCCCTGGCAGGGAATCAAGGAGAACAATACCTGGCAGTGGAGAAGGGCTTCCCATTTCTTGGAAAAAAAGAGCATGCTGATCACAGTAGCTCTTCCTGCACCTCTCCTTCTCCTTCCTCTCTCCCTCAGAAGAAACCAGCTACCACCCTACCACCTCCCATCATGGTACTGACTGTACTGAGGATATGGGATAGTACTTGCCATCCTCAATTCTACTAAAATTCTCTCTCTTTCTTTCCTCCCCCATTACACCCAACAACAAGATGATACTTGCACAGCACCCTGAGCAAGATTTGTTGCAGCACAGAGACGTGAAATATGCCCTAGAAATCTTGAAGGCTCATCAGTGGGCAAAAGGAATCCCTGCATACACAGCAAGCACCACTGAGAGGTTAAACTAGCATAAGCAGTCGCCTGCTTATAGACTCACTAAAGCAGTTCACAGTCAAAACTGGACTTACTTACCAACCTGGTTCCCAGGGATCTTAATGGGAAAAAAAAATCTGACTTGTGTAATGTAAAACAGATGACATGGCTCATGTGCAACCAGAGTCCTTATTTCAGATACATTTGGGGATTTTTTTCATACCTCAAAAGAAACTCCAACTTGGTTTTTTTCCCTAGGAGGAGCCAACAGTTTTGGGAAATGCACTGATCATTGCTAAGAGAGAAATCTAAGTGGCCTATGGTTACTGGGTACTACCTACCTGGACAGAGAGAGATTGCATGACTCCCCACAAAATGAAAATAGTCAAAATAAATGTGCATGAGTGGAGAATTTTTCTTCTTACTTTCTTAAAGAAACAAAGTTGTTCAGAAGATTTCTCAGTAAGACACTTTGTTTACCTTTATTCATTACAAGGGCTCTTTCAATCAGCACAGACATGAAAGTGTCCTTACTATTCCATGTCTGTAGAGTGCTTCCTTCCCTGTGTGTTCAGCTGCTTCCACTGATTCACACACAGTTCTCTCCAAATTATCCCCAAGAACATCCTCATACTATCCTATCATATCTTTGCATTTTGAGTCAATGTAATGTAGTAATACCATTCCAGATAACAACTTTAAATAGCTTTGGTTCCAAAGCCAGCCTTAAAAATCACTAGCCAAAAGAACCTGTCAGGCCCATTTAACAAGGAAGAAAATGTACTAATACAAGTGAGTTGGATTTGATTCTGTCAGAATAACTCTGAATTATTAAGAAAAGCTGGAGAATTTTCATTACTTACAACTCAATTATACTGTTTACAAGTAGCCTTTATAAAAAAAATATCTCTTTGAATCCCAGTACAGTTATGCTCAGAGAACAAGAATAACTCGCATGGCTTTGGCCACGTGCTTGTAGCTATAGTCTTCCCACCCTGCACGGGACCAGCAGAACAAAAGAGTATGTAATGAAAATAAAGTCTTCCAAAGTCCAACTACCTACCCAGGTCCAAGAGGCACTCTTCTGTATTTGCATTCATCCTCAATTGCCTACTTCTACATGGAGTTTCAATACTCAGTAGTACAAAGGTAACCATGCAATTGTACATGCACTTCTAAAACAATTTTAACTTAAAAACTGGCTTCTGTCTAAACATTAAATATAAATTACCTGCTAAGTCTGAACAATTTACTACCTTCTTGAAAGACAATGATGTGGGACACTTTGAAAAAATCTAAAAAACTTGGTTTATAAAGTATTACATCAGAATGGTGATAGTAATTACAGCTATATTTACAGTTAAACTGAAAGATCTTATTAATTAAAAGAATATAGTAACTGCTGGTCTATTATTCTAAACTTGTTGCTGAGAAGGTAAAAGGTGCTATTTCACCACCAGTAAACAGCTGCTATTAGTAGAAGTTTTTCAAAATAACAAAGAAACATTTTGTAAACAGTGAAACAGACAGAGCAAGTTCTTTTAACAAATGTCATATAGCTGGTTTGTTCTCGTCAGTTGCTCTATTTTCACACAAGATTTCTAATTTTAATAAGCAGAATTACATTTGGCAGCAAACTCTTGCCTCTCATGAGAATCTGTATTTATAAATGTTGGCTTATTTTTATAAACATTTAGGAGCTGGCAGACCTCAGATCCAATAATAGTTTCAGCACTGCCCTTAACAACAAAGTCCAATGTAATACACTTCGGCCCAGGGATCTGAGCTGGCATGCCAAAGTTTCTCACTTCAGCAAGTAAAGAATATGGTCAGAAGGGTCAGTTTATACAGCCCAGGCCCATGGGCTTGGCATATCCACAACCCCCAAAATATCCACCTAAATGCCACTCCAGCAGTGTCTGTTGTAGCAACAAGACTCCCTCTGAAGGCAGTATGGACAACACCAAGCAAACAAAAAGAAAATGGCAAACTTGTTACCATTATGGTTCTCACTGAGAAACAGGTATGCCATGAAGAACAACAATGAAAGCACCCTTCCAACCCAAGAAATACTTCTGCAACAGGAGGACTTGCCTCACTGTTGATAGCTAGGTACAAATTGCAGAACAGGTAAGAAAACTGTCACATAAGCAGGCATTTCAAACTAAAACTTGAGATCTTCCATTCTACAAATTAGTATACTTGGATTGTTTTTGGGGGTGTCTCACATTTTTTAAGTTAACCACCTAAAAGCTAAGAATTCTTATAAGTTAAATTTTTGAGGTAGAAATTTAATAAAAGGGTTTATATTGCCATTTCTTGGGTGCAAGAAGAGAGATGTATTGAAAGCATCTAGACTCCATCCTCAATTAAATAAAAAAAGGCTTATGTTCCTATCCACTCATACACTTCATCTATATATTATGTGTTACCAGGACAAATCTGCTCTCCCCAAAGATTAGAGCTGGATGGCTTCATGCCTTACAAACGGAATGTCAGCGCAATATCCTGACCACCCGCAGGTTTGGTTCGTTTTTTTGTCATCCTAACCAGTTTTCAGTTTTCCTTCTAATAGAGAAGAAGCTGCGTTTATTTGAAAGTAATCCACATAGGAAAAGCAGCCACCCGCAGCCCTTCCTGCCTGTCAGAGGGAGCCTCCCTCCCCTCACGCCCCTTCCCGCACGTGCGGAGCGTGTTTGCCACAGCTGCCCCCGGGCCAGGCAGCAGCGTCACCTCCAGCTCATTAGCACCCAACCTGCACTTACCTGTGGCAATCAAGCCCCAAGCATTGCCCAAACGCTTTTGGAGTGACAACTCCACTGAGCAGGAAGCAGCTCATTTCCAGTTTATTACTTTGTTTACTGGCTACATCATTCCACCATGGAAAAGTTTAAGTGCTTTGTGACATTTCACTGAGAAGACACTATAAAATTAAAATGCCTGTATCACAGTGCAATACAGGACACTAAAACAACAACCATTCTTTTTCAATATATGTTTTCACTTCCTAATCTGCATACTCTGTAGCACATCATCTTTGCTAAAAAGTTTTCCACAAAATCTTCCACAATTAATATAGGGTGTAAAACTAACTCTTGTTTTCAAAAACAAGTGCCTTATTTAGATCTCCTAACTTAACAACACCTCAACTGAACACACTGGTTCAGCTCACTTCCCCCCAATCCTATGCCTCCTCATCCTTCTTCCTAAGAATCTGAAGAAAAGAATTCCATCAGCTGTTCATCTTCATTATCTCTCCTCCAGCTTTCCCCACAGATACATCCAGGAATCCCTCAGCTATGTTTCCAACTGGAGGTAGTAAACAGACTTCTGTTGAAACAAGAGTTAGCTCTTTCCATACCAAACCACCAAGCAATGTGGAAAAAACTTCCTAACCCAGTTACTACAAACAGACCCAGAGGAACATATCTGAATCTGCTTTTTCTCTTCTCCTTCCTTGTTTGCAAGTCAATTTTCAGACTGATTGTTCCCCTCTCATAGACAGAAAGCCATTTCTGTAAATTAGGATAATCTCAAGGAGGGAATTAATGCTTCAGAAAGTAAGAGACAGCCGCTTTTTGTTTAATTTGTAAGTGAAAGCAAAATAGTCTCTACACAGAGGACACAAAGTAGAGAAATAAACAAAGCAAGGTAATAAAAAAGTAAGAAAAGACTAGAATAAGGTGATAAAAACCAGCCAGAATGCATTTAGAGACAAACAAACCTGTCTTCCTCCTTTAACTGATCATTCATGCAGTGAGGGGGAGGGAGGAGGAAGGAGCAATAACTCTGAGCTATTTAGACTATAGTAAGACTTTTGATGTCTTGTAACATTCCCACAGTAAAATATGACTATACTGTAGATTCATCTAAACCACAAGATTTTTTCCAGTTGTGCACCAAGTGTATTCCAAGAGTACATAACAAGCCTTCTGAGTTTGGCAGCAAGCTATCACCCTGACATTATGCAATGTTTTCATTAACTCTGATGGTGAAACTGTGTTTATACAGTTTATGAACAAAGCCGAGCTGGAAGAGTTTGCAAGCACTCTGCCACGAAGTCTAGTTCTGTCTTCCAAACTCAATAAACTGGTGAAGCGATCAGAAGTCATTAGAACGAAGTTCAGTAGAAGCAAGAGCAAAGCTCTGTACTTGAGAAAGGAAACAGCAGTCCAAACATGCAGCACGAAGCAGCTGACTAGGCAGCTGTACTGCAGAAACTAAATCGTGATGGTATCATGGATCAAAGCCAGGTAACCTGATATGTTGTTACTGCAGAAANAAAAAAAAAAAAAAAACTCAAACATCGCTCCAAAAACACTGTATGTAAGAAAGGGAGATAAATCATTCTTCTCCTTGGCACCGGTGAAGCCTCAGCTGAAGCAATGTGACTGCTGTATTTTAAGATCCTTCAACACTTTAAGAATGACAGCACAGGAAAGGTAAAGCCAAGCAGCAACCATCAGCACTTCAGTTACTGAGCTCCCTAGACACAGTACAGAGGTAGCTATGGGAATGTGCTTATGACTGTCCTTCCACACTCACACCTCACCTGATGGGTAAGTCCTGAGTGATGCTCATGAGATATGTCCTGGGAATGCCCCATGCCTTCACATGGCAAAGGAGTAAGTCCTCATTTTTACCTGCACTTTCAAACCTCTCTTCCTGCTCTTCCTCACCTGCAAAACTGCTCTACAAGTTTGCCATGCAGAACTCCACATTGCACCTCCTCCATACGGCTCTCACATATTACATGTTTATATCTGCAACTTTTGAAGTTTCCTTACTATAAAGGAAGGTAAGTACCTTAGGGCCGAATTCTTGTGTTCTCTTCATTTGTCCTTATCCCTCTCACCTCCTTAAATTTAAACATTCTACAACATTTCCCACAGGTAAAAGTGGTTGCACATTTAGATCTCCTCTTTCTTCTCTGGAACCACCCATCTTTGCTGGAAATAACAAGAATCTAATTGGTCATATGACAAGGCTAAACCATATCTCTCCCACGCTGCCTGGGCATTACAATCTAAAGCGTAACGCTGAGCTTAATTCTAACAACACAAACAGCATCCTTCTGCTCCAAATTCATTCTAATTATTTGTAAAAATGACAAAAAGCCCCTAAAACATTGCAAGTCTTTATATGTCTGTTTCTTTATGCTTCACTTGGTGTGTGAATTTCCACTCTTCTAAGGATTTTGAGGATCTATAGAGAAGTGACAAACTGAGTGGTCTGCTTCTCCTCTGTCCTTTGCTGGTAATTTGCGACGCTTGGAAGCAGGTGACTGCACACTTGACTGCCTGTATCCTGTGGTACAGCTGCTATGCAGAAAGCAGCACATGTAAACATTTGCATGATTCGTGCCTCCTAAGAGCCTCTGTGGGCCGCATGTGGCATTTAGGCAGCACTTTCACAACCCCCTTTGTGCATGGTATTGCTCTATTACATTAGCACACAGTTAAGCTACGGGGATCTACTGAAACGGTCGGAGATACTCTCCAATTTTTGGCAAGAGCCATAATTTATTTCAAGATTTTTGCTAATTATCTTAAAAGGATTTCAAGACATTACTTCTGAAGGATTTTACCCAGTTTGTGGTAAACATGTTACAATGGATAAGAATCACAGTTTATTAACTGCCAGCTTGAGGGGCAAGGGAAGGGAAACCACAAAAAAAATTAAGGAAATAGACAAAGGTCATATAGATGTTCTGAACTCTAGAGCAGAACATTTCAAAGCTGCAAATATTGTCTTGGGCTTTTACCTGGCTATTCTGAAATTTAATTTCCCCTTGATAATAAACAGTTCTCAAATTTTAGGGTCTGGTATTAAAATCTAAAGAGGTTCTAAAAACAACCGTCCTTACTGCAATCAATCATGTGAAGGTTTAAGCAGTTGAGAAATGAGGAGGAAAACTGTGAGAAAAGGTCATTTCAAATCCCTGGTAGTTAACCCCCCTTAATTTATGATTATTTCTGTACTATCTGTGCTATCATCACACCATATAATCCTTGCAGCATATACTGACAAGAAATCCACCTAAGAGTGGTCATTTATGTGCTGTCGCTATTAGCAAACATATCATTAACAAACCTAATTAAGATGTGTATGTCATGTAAGTGTTCGTATTTCATACATGGATATCTGAGCTGTATAAAGTGTCTCTCAAAACACTAAAGTGATTATAAACAGAACGTGTTTTTAAACAGAAATCAACCAGGGAAACAATAGAATCATCAAAAGTTTAAGAAACACGGATTATTGTTTTTAATTATCACTCAGAATACTACGATGAGCACTCTCGTGATTTCCTTAAAAAAAAAAATCTTGCTTTAACTAACAGGAATCAATAATCACTGTTCCTGTGGATCAAAATAGAAGTCATGACATATTTCCAACTCTAGGGGCATCAGCAGCTGTTGCTATACGGCAAAAGAGCTCAAGTGTTATAAACATATACGCAGACTGCCGACTTTATTTTTTCTGTAAAACCAGATGTCAGTAATCTAGATGAGATGTAACCAAATGGTCGTGAAAAATTTATATTTCAGCATGCTTGTTATATCTCCATTAAAACTGGGGGG
>WBMV01008934.1:16126-55300 GCA_013396655.1 Campylorhamphus procurvoides | reverse complement strand
CTCCCGGCCGGCCCGTGCCCCGCACCCGCCCGCGCAGCTCCGCGGTTGTCACGGCAACGCGGCCCGCGGGCACCCCGCGCCCCGAGGGGCCCTCGGAGCCCTCGCCGCCCTCCTGACCCGCCCCGGCTGGGGCTGCCAGGCTCCTGACCCCGCCCGCAGCGGCCCCTCGGTCCCGCACTCACTCACCCGGCTCCCGCGGCTCTCCCGCACCCTCTCCGCGTGTCCTGCCGCGCTGGCCGCCGCTGTGCCCACAGCAGCCCGTGCCCGTGGCCGCAGGGTTTATATGCGCGGGTACGGAGGGGCGATATCGCAGGTGCGAAGTGCCCGGCCCGGGGGGGGCTGATGGGGCCGGGAGCATCCCTGTGCCCGCCGGGCTCTCACTTCGCACCGATAACCACACTGTCGGAGGAACAATGGAGCCGGCTGGGCTGCGGTTATACAACCGCCTTAATCCGGCAGAAATTCAGGTTTCCCCGAAACGCCAGGCCTGGCAAAGCAGGTCAGGGCCGGGGCTGGCCCCCCCACCGCAGCAGGCTGATGACCCGAGGAAAACGTGCCGTGGTGATGGGGGTCCCTGCTGAACAGGGACCCAGGTCTAGGCCGGCTAAAGTGGCCTTAAAACAGCAGAAGGAGCTGCCTGAGACGGGCACTTGTACTGCAAAAGAGCTGGAGTGTTAACACACGGCTCACCTGGAGACAGTCCCACAGCCAGAGCAAGCCACACAGGTATCTCTGTCACTCCGGTTTGGACTAGGTCAGAAAGACAGATGAGATGACACGGGCTTCTCATGTCACGGGCTTTAATGTTGTCCCATAGTTGGGATATACATGGACACTGCCACTTACACTGGCAATTCCCTCCACTGTGATTATTGTTTGCAAACACCCTCATCTGAAAGCCTGAGCCCTATATGAGGCACCCATTCCCTACAGCAAGGTGATTTATAAATGCATGTATCTTCTGCCCCCCGTGCATGGGCTAGTCAACTCCTGGTCCTTTCTGGTGTGGCAGGATCCCCGCAGACGTGTATACAGGTAGGCTCTGCGTAGCCACTCTCTTTCTCACAGCCAGCTGAGAGAAGGAGCCACAGAAGGTATTGCAAAGAATGTCAAATTCCAGAACAGCTCCCTTCTGCGCTGTTTGTCTCATACGAGCTGTGCCTATTTCCCTGTCTCATTTATCAGTTGTATATCATTACACTGGGAGGGTGCTTCACAGTATAAACTGTGCAGTAAACACCTCTCAATGCAGTCATAGGCAGGTAGGAGGGTATCACATGCGGTGCTTTGATTTTACACCGGTGAGTACATGAGTGTCACTTCTGTTGCTGTGTGACTGCTGTAGACGTGTTTGGTAATTACAGATCTCAGAGCTCCCTGCCGGATGCAATGTAATTGCAAATGTGGCAATCCAGAATTATAAAAGGAAGAATTTGACTGAGCAATAAATACTGTGGGTGCATTTATATGAAGTTCAGCATAACTACAGTGGGCATGATTCAGACACCTGTCAGATCCTCCTAGTCATCCTAATGAAAAGTCACATCCTTTAGGACACTAATTGTTGCTGGAAGACACTGCAAATTAGTTTGTACCTCGTTCTAATATTGGTTTTACAGCCAAAACCAAATCTGCCTTTCTACTATTTAACTGCAATTGTAGCTACTTAGCTGTTATACTTCACACAGTAGTTTTTAAAATTTTAATCTCACTTTGGCACTTTTAAAAAAACAGCTCACCGGATGCAAATAGACCGAACTTCCAAGAAAATGCTCTTTGAAAGCACCTTTTTCGTAGTGTTTTCTTCATTAATGAGCCAGCTAGTGTGCTGCTACCTCATAGTTCTTACAAGTTCAAGCCAATGGGAAGTTAGATGCCAGCCTGAAAACCGGGTATCATTAAAAAAATTCTAAGGAATATGAAAAGAGAAAGCCTGATCTGTCATGTACTTCTACTCTATGTGACCATGTAGGAGATTCCAGATTCAGCTTCCCCCTGGAGTCAGAGTATTCCTGCAACCAGAGAGCCATGGTTATGTCTGAGATACATCCTTCAGGTCCCACTCCACTTCAGATGAAGAAGGACTGTTTCCCTTTTGAACACACAGACACATAACGGATCTGAAAAAAAGCAGAACATAAAATTTAAAATTATCAGAAAAATCTACAGTATTTCATGTATAATAATAAAAACAAAACAAGGATAAACGTACCAAACAAATTTGAGGACTTAGTTTGGGTAAAACAGCTAAAAATGGCCTTGAACTCCCAGTCACAAAAAAAATTATGAGCACCGAATATACAGAGAAAATATGGGATAAGTGGCTTCAACCATGGGAATCAGCCTACACATATTTGGAAATCTTATGAGAACAATGACAGAACTGAAAATGCATTTCTGACCTCGGAAGCTTAATATCAACTTAAAACATCCGATAAGCACATGGCTGCGTAACACAACACACAAAAGCAGGATTAGCTTAGAAACACAAACAGAACTTAAACTGCCCTCCCACTGCCAAGTCTAGAACAACACATGCTTCTGGGAGCACAAGCAGGGACAAAACCAGGTTTCTTATCAATTTCTTTCTCATGGTTGATTAACTTCAGTGTCTAGACAGGTGAGAGCTTAGGCTGCAGCATCCATGCAGGCAAAGTGGCTCTTGCACATACAGCATGTGAGTTTTGGTGGCAGCCTTTCTCGGTGGAAACTTTAACAGAGACGCCATACCTCCTTTTCCTGAAATGTGTCAGACCCTTAATTTCTCTTCTGAACAGTGACCGTGTCTGAAATTTGTCTGAAACTGGCCGTTGGATTTGCAAAAATCCTCACTTGGGGCAGCATGACAGTGTTGTCACATAAGCCTTGTTCATATAGAAACAAAGTTTAAAAAAAAAAAAAAGATGAATGTATGTCTGTGTTTTGTTCTAAATTTTACACTTTTGGCACAGTCCCTGCAACCTGAAACAGAGAGTATTTTAGGCAACATCCCAAGTGCCTTTTCAGCTTTAGCTGTCAAAGAAGTAATGTCTGATGCAGCAGATCAAGATTCCTGTGATTCCTGGAGACAATTACTGTCTGTTCAGTGATGTGGCACAACTGCTTTTGACATGGCCACCACCTCTGCAGTATAAAGCCACCTCACTTGGGAGAACATTATTCCAAAAGGGTGAAGACAATCAGAAAGAGACTGGAAGGTACAGTATGCAATGGAACAAATTTGAAGTGTGCTAAAAAAAACCCCTATGAAGAATCAACTATCATTTAATTGTCACCAGCAGTAACCACTTTGGAAAGGAATGAATTATGTGCTTATAGGAATTTATTAGTCTGCAAGAACTAATAAATTCCTACAAGCTATTACAGAAACTAAGAGAACTATAAACCAAATGTAATTAAAATATCAGTATGTTCTAAAAAGTTTAGTTTTAGGGGTTATAGCTATTTTGAGTTTGGTTTTTTATTTGGCAATATATACAGACAAGTAGATCTAGTTGAATGGAAGAGAGCTTGTCATAATTCTTTCTCAAGATACCTATAACCCCAACAACAAGGATAACCTGAGACAATTGTCTTCTTTATGTATGCCTACCTTTGTGTTACTGATGTTGGCTTTAACCTCCAGTACTTTGATGCTTTAGCTCCATTGATCTTTGATTAATAGCTTGATCCCAATAAGATTTAAAAATGCATAAAAAATGCACAAAGCATTTCCCATCCTTACAATTTTAAGGTAATGTGGCTTGCCTCAGGATCAGAGAGGAAAGTATATTCATCCAATCTTTCTGTTTTGAGTCCCCAAACACAGATGCATACCAGAACATCAGTCAGGATGGTACATACCCATGTTCTGGAGTACTACATGATGAGAGCTCTGTGCACTGGGTACAGTTATACACTGAGATGGGAAATTAAAACCTTCAGCCCAGGATGTGCAGCATGCCCATAACAACATCCAGGCACAGCCTGATTCTCAAAGAAAAACTCACCTCCAACTGACCTCAGCAGAACCTGTCAATCCACAGTGATTTTAAAAACCAGTCCACCTCCACGCAGGTTCCTTATTATGAAATTAAGCTCCTAATTTTAGATACTTATTTTTTGAAAATTTTGGCCTGTGGGCTTGATTCTCATCTTGTTACATCAGCTCTCCCTGGTGCAAATGGGTCAATTAAGTCAATGGAGTTACTTCTACATGAAGCCTGTCCCATGACTGGAAAACCAGGATAGGAACAGCAACATTTTAGTTTTGTTTCTTAGAAACACACAAATTTTGGACATAGTGCTAAATATTTTGAAAAGAGTAAACAAACCTGGAAAGTGTAAACAAACAGATGCTCTACTGTTAGACCCTGTTGTTTTCTAACTTACAGGGATTTTTCTTTTCATGTAGTCCCTATCAAAACACTCTTTTGCTTAATTTCACTACAAACTGTCCCCTTCAAAGTAAAAACTTATAGCTATTCTCATGTTTGTTTCAGCTAAATTCACTTTTTGAAATTAATAAAATGACATCTTGTTTTTTTTTTTTTTCTGGTTTTCCTCTCTGTGTCCTCTCAGATTCCTTTATTTTCCAAGTAGGTCTTTCTCACCGGAGATGCAGCCAAGACTAAATTGGAAGACAACTAGAATACAGTGGAGAAGCAATTGCACTCCTCTCAAAAGGAAAGCTTATTCTCCTCACCAGAAATAATTTCCTGAACATGACACTTTGCTACTAAACCTTGTTTACATACAGAGGATTCCTTTAGTTGGAAGCAACCCGGTCTATGTCCTGTGCTACTCCTCAAGTTTCCCATATCACATGGGATGCCCTGTGCCTTCTTTGCTCTTCTGGCAGCAGCAACAGGAGCTTAACACCTCTCAGGATGGAATCTCCTCTGCTGCTGCTCTTCCAGAGGCTGAGGTCTAGCAGTCAGGCCTTCTTGCCAACAAAAATTATGCCCTTCCTGCGTGTCTATAATTCACCTTGGGAAAAGTAACTTGCATAATCTCTTTATTTGAAGCAACTCCTAAACCGATATTTCATAAACTTTGCATGATTCCTTAGTTGCTGATCTGTGATGTGCAATTAGATATCAGCTCCAAAAGAGAATAGTGCAGTCTCATCTGAAGTGGTGACTGGTGGCAATGGAGATACAGAAATATGATGATTAAAACAAAGAAAGATTCTCTGTTACAAAAATACTAAGTACCCATTCTTTTTAAATGTCAATCTAAGCAGACACCTACTCAGCAAGATCATTAAGTTTAATTGCATCAGCACTTGACTAATCAGGCAATAATGCACTGAAAAGTAAATGATTGACTTGTGAATAGATCACTGATTTCTGAAAGAGAGGGAAAATATTGTCTTTTACATAGATCTTTTCTGTGTCTGCAATATTCATTCTAGAGTGAAAGCAGGTTTTTGGGACTTTTTTCTGGTGTTTTTTCAAGGGGATTGTGCAAGTTCACTGATGAATGCTAATGTTACACAATTTTTACCCTGGACTAAGCTTGATGGAAACATTAATCAGAAAATAGATAGTTTTCCATATTAAAGTTGAAGTTTTTGTAGCAACAGTAAGCTCTGACGTTCCTTGACCAGAAGCTGGGGATGTATGTTTGCCAAGAGAAACAGCTAACAGTAGAAGGCTTTGGGAAAATAGAAGTATAACAACTGTTTCCAGTCTAGGTCATCTCTCTCCCCTCAGCACTCTTTACTTTTGAGTGGGTGCATCCAGAAGCTGTATCCCAATTACTCAATGCAGTGATTTGTCAGGAATCAAGGCACCCCATTTTTGTAATTTCCATTAATTTCAGTGGAAAGTGAGTGCATAACACTTGGAAGGAGATGTTTGGAGTTTTGCAATGCTGTTTTCCTGTTGCTAATGACTTCATCTATCTTGCAATAATTTCCAACGCAGTTCTGTGCAAGTAATTGCACCAAATTAATTGCTGTTGTGACTCCATCTGGTGAGAGTTCACAAAGTTCAACTTTTGATGCCTCCGCCAGCCCTGTTTACTTTCCCTGTCCTACTGCAGCAGCTGGGTCATGGTTTTGCACTGTATTAAGTTGGTGGCACATCCCAACCAGCTTGTCCTGCTCAAGCAGCTCCCTTCATCTACAGCAGGACTCACCTTCACAGCCTTTGCCCTCAAGTGCCCCCACTGCTACTGGCTGCTCACCTGGAGCTTCTAGCACAACCACAGTTTGCCAGGTTTCTCTACATGGCTCTCTGCAGGCTTCCCATCCCATTCAGCCTGTCAGGAAAGCCTTTGGACTTCCCATTTTCAGGCAATATTCATCTTCCATCACCTTAGGACCCATTTCATGGAAGAGGCCAGCAGTGAAGCAGGGCGAGCATCCCTCCAAAAGGCCAGCTTGTGGTACAGTTCCCTCTGCAAGCACAGCTGCTGCACCTGGGACAAAACCAACACAATGAGCACGTTCACAGCATATTAAAGAATTGCTACAGTGACACTGCCGAGCGCATTGAAATTAGACACAACTTTCCATGGGTCCTATAAATGAAAAGGATAATTCATTTATGTAGAGAAGCAATTACCTTGCTGGAACAACAAGTCCAGCCTACAGTTCCACCCAAGCTAAATTAAGGCCACAACTCCTACCAGACTTATGAGAGTAGGGCATGAAAGTAGCACGTTGTTAAATTCAGGGCACTATTTAATGTAACCCCATGCCAGGTTTACAAGAGAAGTTGTGTATCATTTACTAAAGTAGTCAGTGAGTTGGGGCTTATTAGGTAAATGCCAGAGCTATTGCAAAACTGCCGTGGCCTTGTTCTAAAAATTTTAATTGCATAATTATTATCCATAGACCATCTAATATATTCATGGCCATTTAGTGGCATATACTACGTGTTAATAGTAAAGACTAAATGGAAATGGCACTGAACAGAATGGGCTGCACGTAGTTCTCAAGACTGATTTTTTTCAATATAGAAATGTGAAATTTAACCACATATAGCTGGTTCCAAATTTTTGTGGGGTTTTTCTTGGGTTTTTTTGGTTGGTTGGTTGAGGTTTTTTTGTCTGTTTGGTTGGGGTTTTTTGGATAAAAAATACTTCCTAATATTCCACTCATTGGCTGCTGTCCTGTAATCATGCAACTGTAGTGAAGAATGCTGTGGCTCACCTCACCTATTGGCCAGGTCAGTTACACCAGTCCTGGGCCCAGCTCCACTCTCTTCATACACCAGAATTCACTTGATACAGGCCAAGCCTATATCTCTCACCCCAGCTGTAGTGTTTGTCAGCTTTACTGTACCTAAAGCAAAATAATTGCTCTTTTCAGGAGCTTGACATCCTCTGAAAGGGACTGCATGATAGCAACTATAGGCCAAAAAAAAAAAAAGAGCTTTAAAGCTGAATACAGAAAAGCTTAATTGTAAAACACTGTGTAATAAATAAATAAATAAAATATATCTCTCTCCATGCCTGCCAAATGCCATCAGTGGTGAAATCCTTGGCCCATACACAAAGGTCAACTCCCTTTCCTACAGAAGGAGCTAGGATTTCAACTCAGGCTATGTTGGGTAGTACTTTGCGACTTTCACACTAGATCAATTATAATTTTAATCCTTATGGTTGATTTATTCTCCTGTTGCGCAATGTTAATTGAGTGGGAAGGGAAGTTTACATTTCTTGAAGGATCTCAAACAAAGGCAATAAAGTATGGCATGTATACTAAAAAAACAAACAAAATTGCAGAAAGTTATTAAATTGCTTACCTTTGGACATCAATTAAAACTGGAAAATTAGAGATATCAGTGTACATATTTATGGCAAAGTCAATAGTTCCTTAATTAGGCTAGGTGTTTTTTTCAAAGTAGCAATACAGTTGGGATATTGTAGCTATATCTGTGCTTATATTGCTTTTGGCTCCTTCTAAATTTCTTGGTTAATGTATTTCCCTTTAAGTTGTTTAACTGAGTTTCTTTCATTACACAAAACACAAACAGCTTCACTGCCTGGAAAACACAGAGCCTGATTGTTCTTCTGCTTACACCAGTGCAAATCAGCAATGATCCCACCAGTCTATAGAATTACATCAATGTAAAGCTGATGTCAGAGAGATAGCAATCAAAGCCCTTGTTTCAAAGTTAATTTAATTGTTTCTGCTTAAAGAAAAAAGATGAGTACAGAACACATTTGTTCTCCTTCTCAACTGAAATGTCAAAGAAGCACTACAGTTTTGACATCTGATCTGAGTAGGATTTGCACATATGGATCATGTTTCAAAAATAGTGCCCTCATCAAAACCCGTCATGCTAAGGGCCCATTTCCTTGATCCAGTTTTAAGGAAGGGGTGGGTTTTTCCCTTTTTTGCTTGCTGTCACTCAGACTGCTCTTTCTGTTGTCCAGAGCTGGAAGCAAACTGCCATCAGCTACAGCAATAAAGCTCCAGCAAGGAACATGTGGTCCGTTTAAAGTCATTCCCCAGCTTAGTGTCACCAAGTCAATCACTCTGCACATTTAATGCTTCACATTTTTCCTTGACAAATGAAAGAAACACCGTAAGGACTTGCAATCTTTCCCCCTCTTTAAATACATAGATAGATTGCTTGTGAAAGGGACTGAGTGGGGATCCTGGGAAAAGGATCCATTCATGGAGCTCCTGGGCTCTGATCTGCCTTAGGAGACTGCTACAGACCACAGCATCTTTAGGGCAGCTCTAACTTACACCAGGTGCCTTCCTGCCATAAACCACATGAGGTTTCTTTTCTCTGTGTCTTCCAAAGCTCTGGTCACTGTAGCACTGAATCTTCATCACTGCTTTGTTATCAGCCTTCTGGATTCATCTCCCTTATGTTTAAAAATCTGGAACGTGGGTCCTCTTTGCAATGGAAACTTGCCCTGGTGACAGGTGTCCACTGCCAAAGCATATCCAGTAATGCAGGGCAGAGGGAAGCCGGGCTGGCACGGACACCGTGGCAGCTCAGGCACAGAGGGTGCTGCCAAGGCGCCTGCAAACTCACCACCAGCACCACTCATGTTGTGCCACACACCTACTGACTGCCTCCTGGCTCTGCTCACCTCGAATGCTGACCAGGAGTGCTGGTTTGAGCTTCTTCTGTGGGACTTCCTCTTCTGATAACTCTCCTCCAGCTGCACGATAGGTACCCAAAAGCTTTACCTGGCAGAAGTTCCAGGTGGTTGTGTAACAGTCTCGACAATGCTTGTAGGGCATTACCAGGGATTAAGCCTGCACTTATTACACAAGTCAGGGCTGCACAATCTAACTGACATACCCTGCCCCTCCATCAGCTTCCATTTGAAACATCCGATGGAGTGGTTTAGAAATAACATCCAAACTGAGGTATTGGCCCTTTTTTCATCATTACTCAAGCATCAGAAGTACTTGGGTGCTGATCAGTTCTTTACATACATGTTATCTAGCAGAGCAGTAACTTGAAATTTTGTTATAAAAGAAAGCCCTTGAGCTGCCAGAGCATGTGGAGAAGCTACAGCATATGTTGAAGAGAGAACCCACAGATTCTCTCACACTTCTCCAGGGTGAGGGAAGATATATTTTCAGGAGGATAGTTAAAAAGAGAAAAGTGGACAAACCAGAGGTGAAGAAAACAAGGGGGAAACATACTAAGTTACTGATGAGAAGAAGCTGCTGAATCTAGATGCAAGAGCAAGACTTATCAACTTTGATCAGACAGTGGTGGTCTTCACTGGTCCCCCAAATTCTGTTCTTACTCACAGTTGCTAGAAATTGCCAGTCCAGCACTGTCAGTGGTGACCTCAGAACTATGGAGCTGGAGAATCCCAGGTAGGCAGGTATGCATTTCTTCTTTCTTTCAATGGAAGCTGAAGAGCATTTCATCTTTCCAGAGTATTTGTGTGAAGCTCCCAGGCCATGTGCCATGCCAGCTGTCAAAAAGTCAGTGTTTGTTGAACTAGAGGAAAAACACAAATGAACACCTGCCTAGCACATATAGAAGCTACAGCTTTAGGAAGGTCCTTGAGGACATATGCATGTGCAAACATGTCATTTTGTTGTAAACTTCCTTCACCTTTGCCTCCAACCCAGTCAGAGCAGGTGGTGAGCACCCACATCGCAGCTGACCCCCTCTCCTTGGCCCCAGGACAGTCCTGGGGGTGACACACAGTGTGTCAGCACCTTAAGGTTTCATGCCAGAGGACTTCGAGGGGGCTGAACTCCCAGAATAGATCGCTGCCAGGTGTGGAACACTGGCTGCTCTATGCACAGGGGTGAGAAAGGTACTATTTACCTACTGAAATAGCTCAAGTTTAATTATTTATTTTTCATGGCACATAGAGTCTCTGTTAAGCAATGAGACTCCATTGTGCGCCACTTGCAGAAGGCATAGAAGAAATATTATATCCATGAAGAGGTTGTATCCTGGAAAGGCAAGGCACAAACAGAGAATGGAATCAAAAGAACAGAGAATGGTCATAATTTAAAAAATTGGGGGGAAAAAATTCACTCATTCATGACTTGCTATTATTACCTTGTCGTGTACTCTAGAAATTTGTTAAAACTCATTTTCATTGTAATGATTTCACAGTGAATTAAATATGCAGTAAACACAAAAAACACCTAAGGAGTAGCTATGATTTTCAATGTCTCCTACATGGTAGTTTAAGTATCATTTGTCATTAAAAGAAGACAAAAATAGGAAAAAAAACAAAAATAGGAATAATATATTATGTGAGAATATAATTTTCAGAAATACAGGCAGAAAAGAAGGAATCACAGCAACTTCCTGTGAAGAACTTTATATTTTCAGTAATTTGGTTTTTTTCTGGGGAGACAGTTTGGAGCAATACTTTTTCACTTGTTTTTGTGTCTGTTTTTGCAGAAATTTCAGTATACTTGTATGTCAATGCATGAAAAGACAGAGGTTAAAAACATCTAAAATAACTGCGCTAGCTGTAGTGATATCACTGAATCTTAAGGAAAATGCATGTTGCTTGCAATACTCTGTCCTGAACAGTACTTTCAACACGTTTATATGCAGAAGAACAATTAGAGGGTTTAAAAAAAGATAAATAAATCCACCCTACCCTAACCTCTCCCATTCTGGCTTCACTTGATGGCCTTTCCTTGGCAGTGGTTCCCTTGTCTTCAGTTAACTCTGGCTGCCTCTGAGGTCACATCCAGGTTCTTCTCAATCCAGTGAAGAAAATTTGGAATAAGAGAGCAGTGTCAGAGTAGAGTTTTCTAACTTAGAAAAAAACCAGAAAAATGGAGAAGTGACTAGTAAAAAAAAGGACAAGGAATAAAAAAATACATTACTGAAGAAACAGCCCTTTTCCCGTCTCTGCTCTGAAGTAACACACATGCAGGTTTTTACACTAAAACGCCTTAAAACCTCTGACTTTTCCATCTTTTCAGGTTTGGGTTTGTCATCAGGTGTTAGCAGGATGCACAGACCACAAGCCTCCTAAACAGCCTCTTTTGGTTTATATACATTAGTTGCTCCTGCTGTCAGCCAGAGAGAGATGCATCACCAGTATGATAATATATAAAGCTAAGTGCTGTCTTGCTAGGGAGTTTAGAATAATATTCTGATTTTTATAGCACCTTTTCCCTAAGGCCCCCAAAAGCACTTTACAAGTAAGATTGAATTAAGCTTGTCAGCACTCTGTATGGGAAGTAAATATTTCTCTTTTATGTTGGAGAAGGGAAACTGAGGCATTAATATAAAGTCCCCAGCAAAGCATTTAGCTGCATGCTTTCAAGCCCTTTAAACTTCTCACATTATTTAATTAAGCACATACTCAAGTGTTTTGCTGGAATAGTGCCTAAGAAAGATGCTACAGCCATGCTGCCAATTCAGACTGCAGCTGGGAAAACAACATGGGCTCCCCATCAGTCACTCTGTAACAAGGACTTTTTTTTTAGTCTGCTGTTTCTCCAAAAATTAAGATCATAGCTTTCAAGTTCCACCTATGTGGTGCATTGTTGCCTGAGCTTGGATGAGTCCTGGGATGTGACTTCCCAGGAGGAAACCCAGTCTGCAGGGGTAAAGGGGCACCCACCTCTGACATAGCTGCCTGTCACTGGGCTGCAGTGGGGAAATGCCGTTTACCCTGGGACAGTTTGGTGTTCACAATGCCAGGCTGCACTGATTTGATTAAGCTCACAGATACGAAATTCTTCAACACTTCAGTACACAGTAGTATTTCTGGTCTGTGAACATTTTTGATGACTCAGGTTTCTGTCCCTGGTTAAAACCCTGTGCAGCAGGACAATGAGCACAGCTCAGCTCTGTTCAGATCTAATCACAGACCTTCCCTGACTTCCCACAGCAGCTCAGAGGAGGCCATCATGTCTCAAACCTATGCTTTAGTGTCTCTCTTCAATCCTGTCTTTCCCAGGTCTTCCTAGCTAACCTCTGATAAGACAGATGTGCCTTTCTACCTCTAGTTTGGCTCTTAAAGGTAAAAAGATATTAGGTTCTGCTTAATGCTGGGATTCAGCTGCAAGACTCATGACATCTCCCTGACGGGTGACAAACCCAGTCTGTACCCAACCATACAATGCTTCTGGGCTGAAATTCTTAAAAATCTGATATTAAATCTACATCCAAATACTATGTGCTCTATCTGTTCTCACTCCCCCAGCGAGTCTAATGGCCATTTGCAGGCAGCCTGTTGAGATTGTGGAAATACATTGTTTACACTAGGTATTAATGGAGACTGGAATTAGCCCTGTTTTTTTGGTTACAGCACCAGGCTATGAAGAGCAGATACTCAGGAGCAGCTACACTTGCATGGGAAGGACAAAACTGATGATCCATTTAGGTCACTCTGAATGTGAGTGGGAGTTCCGAGGCTCCTGGAGTGGGGGGACGTGGCAGCCACCAGTGTCACCATCCCTGTGCTCAGTTCACCAGTCAGTGTCCAGAAGGTTCTCATTAGACACTGGATGTCAGACCGTCCTCCGGATGTGTCCTTGAACTCCCCACATTATTGCAGTTCTGAACACATGTGACCGCTTCCCAGAGCATGGCAGGCTGGAACCCACCTTGGGGTGCCCAGCAGTTTCAGTGCAGGCAGTGGGGGCTGGGCCACCCCCTTCCTGCACACCCAGACTGGAAACACCTTCTGGAGAGCCCAGAAGGGATTGCTTTTCAGACATCCCCTCTGGAGGCAGCCAGCATCAGCCTCCAGCTGAACATTGCTCTTGTCCTAGAAATGCCTCAGAACCTCTGCCCAGGCTGGGGTTTCATTCTACTCTCACAGATGGGGCTGTCCTAGCCCCAAAGCACAACCTCCCTGGGATGCATTTCCTGAAGGATCTGCACTCCCTCAGCAGTGCCTGCCTGGACCAGAGAGCAATGTTCCTCACAAGATGTGGTGAGAGTACAGCAAACAACATATGAGCAACCCCAGGCTTCAAATGAATACTGAGCTTGAGAAAAATAAATCCAAAGCTGAAGCAATCCCAAGAGAAGATACCTAAGCCCATGTTCCCAAGCTGAGGGAGCCCATCCCCAGATGAAAGCTGAGGGTCCCCTCCAGCATTTCAGATGCTGTCATTCTCTTCCTCTTCATGCCAATGACCACACTAACAGCTGAATAAAGTGACCTTGTTCCTGTCCCTTATTGCACACCACTTCCTGCAATTTAGTGTTTGCCAAGTGAGGTGCAATGTAAAAAAATAAGTGAAACATAAGAAGGGAGCAATGTAAAGCACTTCTAAGGTCAAGTGCTTTGAAAAAAGCAGGGCTGTATAACACTTCAGGGATTTTAAATCTGTTTTTAATGCATATCCTCATACTGATGACCCTACATAAGCAAGCCTGACATCAAAACAACCTTATTAAATTAATATATAGATAATACATCATTACTAACATCATATATACTTCAATTAAAGAGATAAGGAACATATAATTTCTGTTAGATGTGAATGACACTCCTTGTGAGCTAATTGCTCTAGGTTAGCCTTCTTTAGAAGCAAGTGGTGCTGGCAAAGCTGCCAACACCCAGCTGATGCAAAGCCCACTAAAGTTAGTTGAAAGCTTGATGGGTCACAGTCAGCCTTGCACTGGCCACTAATTTCTCCCTCCAGAGATGCACTGAAACCTCCACCAGCTTAAGAAAACTATTATTTATCCCAGATGTTAATATAATTAAATAAACTCTCAAAGCTCACTGCGTTGATTTTCAATGAGAGAGAATTGCAGCTGACAGAATTTGGCATATCTTACATGCCTTCTGGTTTTAAAGCTTTTCTGATTTTTTTTCCTGACATTTTTTTCTGCTTTTCACTAGCACAACAACTCAAAGCATTGTCCCAAGTGAAAGTTACAATATTCATTTGTCTGCTTCTATTCAGTGAGACTTCTGATAAAACTGGGAAGAGGCACTCAAATCTGAAAGCTGTTCCTGTGAGCATCCAAAAAAAGACTTCAGTGAAGCAGGACAGGTTTGGGAACAGAACGAAGGCTGGGGTCAGCCCAGCACCTCATGGGATTGCACTTCAACCAGGCTTGTACTTTACAGTCTTAAAAAACCCTATAAATAGAATATATGGTCATCATTAGTGATGTAAACTTGTTGCAAAACATTCCATAACTGAATCAGAGCAGTTTGGCCCATACCAACTGTACTCTGTAGAGAAGCCTGCTAAAATGTCTGGTGCACACCCAACCCTTTTTCTGAGCTTGCTGGCAGAGCTGTGGCTGTGGTTACAGCCCATCCCTTGCATCTTCCACTTGTGAATCACCACCTATTTGAGCCATTCCCTGAGGGATGGCTGCCCTAGCTGTACACCTGGCTTGGCAGAGCCATCTCCTCCATGCAGTCCTTTGCCTTCCTGGAAGGAGTAGGCATTGAACTGGGAAGTAAGGCTGGAAAACAGACATGCAGCTGCCTTGCAAGTGGGGGCCTGGCAACACAGCTACTTACTGCCTTCATTGAAAAATGACTTTAAACTTAGTCATCCATAGCCTGGATGCAAGGGGCAGACAAGAGCCTGGCACTTGTATATCTTTGCCCATGTCCCAAGGGCTCAGCAAAGCTATGGGAGCTCCTCCATGGGCACAGAGACCCAACTCATTCTGCAGTTGTTCTGCCCAACTCTATGAATCAGGCCCCAAAGTGTTTCATTTCTCCTCAGTACTGTAAATATTTGTGCTTTCCCCCTGCCACCTTTGCTGCTTCTGTCTCCATCATTACCTGCAGCTCCTCATCTGCATGTTCCTTTTCAAAATAAATGTGCAAAGTTTGCTTGCACCTTCACAAAGCACAGAAGGGAAAGATGACGGCTTTTCATTCTTGTGCAGAAGAACATTTTCAACCACACTTTTCCTTTGGGCTTTCACTCAGAATATTTTCTAGGCAGATCTCTTGTCTTGTTTACTCACTCTGAGACTCCAGTGATCCAGACAAGCTGGGTAACCAAAGAAGTGAATCACACACACTGTCTTACCATAGCATGTAATCTTCCAAGGAGATGGGGACAGATCACCAGAAACCACGCTTACATTAGGCAACCCAAGCTTGACACTCAGTGAGGTCCTGCAAAATACCCCAGGTTGTAATGACCAGAGGATGAACCAAGGGTTTGGAGTGCTGACTCCATATGCTTTTCATGGTGACACTAATTTTCACGTGCATTATCTGGGGCCCGTGCTCTCCCCCAGATTCCATATACTTTTGCTTTCTAGCTCCACCCTTTAACAGGAGTGCTTGGGCCCCATGGCTCAGGCCTGTGCTGGGCAGAGCAGTACAAACAAGTCTGCCAAGGGTTGCTCCCAAGCACCTCAAGCCCCTGCTGGCAGAGGAGCTCTGTGCCCCAGGGTGCCTGCCCACTCCCAGCATGGCCAGACTCCACTGGGAGTTGGCCCTTTCCAGGCTGCTGAGCTCAGCACTGGAAGTGGCTGGTGTTTTCCAGTACAAATCACAGCAGCTCATTTTCTATTTTCAGTGGCTGCTAAGAATATGACAAATTTTCTCTTATTCTGACAAATCCAGCAACCACATAGTCTTTTGCTACCATAAACAGTAAAAAAATGTCCAATCCAGGATTTAAATTAGATCCAGGAAACCTCTGCTGTCTTCTCCTGTAAAAGAGAGGGGTTTAAAATAAAATACAGTTTGAATGTGGCTTTACAGTCCTGAATTGCAGCCTTAGATCTGTCATTACAAGAAGTGTCAAATTTCACAGAGGTTTGTTTAGAAGGGGAATTACTGAAGTTATTTGTTTTTAGTAATATGCCTACGTGGAGCCAGGATTTGTCCAGATGGGTGGGAATCAAAGGGTTGCAGTGAGCAGGAAAGCTGTGGGCTGGAGACAGAACTCGGCCCCTGCCCAAAGGGCAGCTGGGAGAACCCATCTCAGCAGTGGCACGATGTGAAAATCACCAGGGCACAGCCCTGCGTGGTGTCTGGTCATGTCCATCTGGGAAGGAGACAGGCATGGGGCACCAAGTTGGTTCTGTTGGCTGGTTGCTACTGCATCATCCTCCTTTTCATAATTTATTTCTTTTCCTTGGTAACATATGAACATTTTTCTCAGGTGAAATTAGAAGATGGTCAGCAAGCTGGGGAACCTTCAAGACTCCTCCCACTACACTGGCAAACTCCCTCACAGTTCACTTAGCAAAAAATCTCCTTTGCCTAAATAGATACTACCTGACCCCTAGCTTGAAACACTGGGGACTTCTGCAGACGTACACTTGTGAAACCTGAGCCTGAAATAACAGTGCAGCCTGTTCTGCCTGCTTCTGCGTTCCTGCAAATGATTTAATGTTTTGCCAACACAGTAAATCAGAAAACCTTCCTATTGTGCATATTCATCTGAACTGGTGTTCACCTAACAGCAGCACTTGTTCTCATTCTTAGACCTTTGCAAACCAATTATTTGCTTTTAGCATTTTTCCAATACACTCTTAGATATTTTAATTACTTTATTTGATACTAAATCTGTTTTATAAGTGATTGGGAAAGAAGAATTAAGCAACAGTATCCAAAATCCATATTAAATTGCAGACTCCCTTGTAGTCTCTAAAGCACTTGTAGACAACCAAAGGTTTTCAGAGTCTGCATAGCAGCATGTGCTTGTTCCTACATGGAATTTCCCTAATTCCTCAATCAATTACCTGGAAAAAGCAGCCATTTTAATCAAAACCCTAAGGGTAGATGAAATCATGAGAAAACATGAGCTTTATTGCAATGGATATTGACTGTAACTCATTAAGATGTTAAAGTATTGACATCCCGTTTGATGAGAAAAATGTCTGATAGTGAGTGTACATAACTGTGTTACAGAGAATGCCGGCATCAACACATCATAATGAGTAACTAATGATGTCTGTGGCCTAACGAGGTGATTAAAGCAGTATCCTTTGATCTATGTCACTGACTTGATTTAATACCATGCCGAGATTGAATCTCCGTGCACCACTGGGGAGATTCAAGTAATTTGAGTAATTCACTCGCCTTGTCCCTGCATCACCAGGGATATTTGTGATGAACACAGTTGCTTCTGTAGCTAAGTCACCCCAGGCAGCCCTCACTGCCAGGGGAGAGGCCACTCGTCCCTGCCTGCCTGCAGCTCCTGACAGGACTCTCACTGTTGCAGAGCAGGGGCCTCACAGAGCCTCCTGGCATGGCCACACACCTTCCTTGTGCCTCACAGTGCCCTCACAACACTGGCAGCTTTTGGAAGCATCCTCCACCAAGAGAAGCTCATAGTAAGAGGCTTTGCTACCTGTCAACCAGCCCCACGGTGCCAAGCACAGCAGGGAAGAGTCACTGTGCTGAAACATTGTGCTTTGTGCTTAACACATGCTAAGCATCCTGTTCAAACCACTATGTTTGTCCAGCAAGAGAAAAGTTTAAGTACCAGTTCTCTGGGACAACGACCAGGGTCCAGGAGCCCAAACTTGCAGGTGATACCAAAGATGTAAAAGCTTTGACAATGTTCACAAAGTGACATAGCCTGGCCCACCACCTAGCAGCTTACACCCTGCTTCCACTTTCAAACAGTGGAAAACCTTAGTGCCCTTACCAGGGAAAGGACTTGTTAACCCTCTCATATACATCACAGCAGCTCTTTCAAGCAGCCCTGCCTACCTGGCTGAGCAGCGTTGACCCGTGGGGACAGTTACCAAATTTGGGATTGTGTTTTGTTCATGAAGCTACCAAAATAAAAGTGTGGCCACTCTTGGTCAGATCAAAGGTCCATCTGTGTGACAGAGAAGACAAGTGGGTGCCCAGGGCAGAGCACACAGGCTGGGTGGGCATGCAGCAATGCCACTTCTTGGTACTCTTCCACTGCCAACCACTTTCAGTTGATATTCTGAGCTGTGTGTGGTTTATGTATTAGCAGACACTGTGGATTCACTTACATTTATACTTTGCACTGCAATACTTCTTCCTAATGAAGCTGATAACAACAATTAACTTTGCCTCCCAATCATCTTTAACCTTAAGCAATAATTAGTACCAAAAGCATAACTGAGACTCAAATTCTGGGCACCTCCCTTGGGCAGGAAATTATTTTGCTTGATGAATAGACCATTTTTAACAAAGGGCTTTTTCCTGTACATAAATAACTGTGCTGGTTCCCAGATGTGTGGGCGTGATTCTGCCATTCCCATCCAAGCAGCAGTTGTCACCCAGGGAGAAATACGGCCCCACAGTCCAGACTGGGCAGTGCACAACCTCCTCTCCCCCCAGCAGTGCCCTAAAAGATTCCTCAGGACTTGTCCAGGTACTGCCCCAGCCTTCAGACAGTGCTAGCACAGTCACCCTTCTGTACCTGCTGGGGACCTTCCTGCCCCTGCCAGAGAGACATGCCCTGTTGCAGGCCCCAGCCCTGCAGGCAGCACATTCTTCCAGCTCTGTCCCCTGCCTCATTACCCACCTCCCCTCCATGACCCTGCTTTAGGCTTTTAGCACTTATTGGTAATTTATAACATTGACAGCAGCACTGCCCCATCCCACACTGAGCACCTGAGCCACCCCCACTTAAACACAAAATCCTGAAGAGCTCAAATCTGAACACAAATCAGCCCATACTTCCCACCAAACCTGCCACATGCCCTTACCAGGCACAGCTCCTCTGGTTGGCAGGTAGGGCCCCTCTCAGGCAGCCTTTATTGCCCTGGGTTAGCCACATGAAAACAAGCTGCAGCTGCTGCATCTCCTGTGCTGCCACCAAGAGTGGCCTCATGCCATGGAGGGTGGGTGAAGGCAGCACCCAGCTGCTGTTGCTGTTTGTCCCTGGGAGGGTCTAGGTGCAACTGAGGCAAGAGTGACTCCTCTCCCTGTCCTGGGGTGCTGTTTTCCACTGCTCTGCTCACTGTCCCTGTTTTTTGTTTTCTGCCAGTGTTCACAAAATAAAGTTCCTAAGCTCATTTTGGTGTTTGGGTTGTTGGCACTTGCACTAAGCCCAGCTGCCTCCCCCAAGCATGCTGACATAAATGTTGCACGCACCAGAGTTAAATATATCTCAAATATAAACACAAAGTTCTAATATGATGAAGTACCTGGGAAGCTCTGCCGGCTCCTGGGCACCCCAGCTGTCCCTGCCTGCAACTGGCCTGTTCCTACAGAATGGACTGGCTGGCCAGGGGTGCCCAAGGACATGAGCTGTGAGCTGCTATGTGGGATGTGTGCATTCCAGGGGCACCCTCCCATGCCTGTGGTCAGGGAGATTAGTGACAAAAATGACTCATCTGAGATGGAGATAAGGGACAGGAGGTTTAGAGACAGGTCACAGCAAGGGGACTTACTGCAGCTGCACTAGGCTTTGCCCACATGCTCCCCATTGTCCTCTCCTGGCCCGTGGGATGAGAACCTGGGAAACAGCAGCTGCCTGGCATGCTTCTACCACTGTGGCATCTTCAGATTTCTCGAAAAAGCATTTTGCTATGTCCCTTTGTCTGCCAGGTGGGGGTGAACACAGCAGGGTTTGCTGGAGCCCTCACTTTGCACCATGGCCCTGTCCAGCACCATCTCGTGGAGATACTGACCTGAATCCATACCAAGTTATCCCAGGCCTGGCTGGTACAATGCTGTGGATGAGCAAATCCCAGAGGCAGTGTTTCTGAGGATGGAGGACATTTCTGGCTCCTCATCTCCCTTTGCCTTTGAGCCTCCCCTGGGCATGAGTTCCTGGTGATCCTTTGGCTTCTGGCATTGTCTTGGGATACGAAGCCCAAGGGGAGCCCTCCGAAGGGATGTACTTATAGTCTCTCTCAGCTTAGCAGTAAAAAAAAATTGCACATCAAGGCACAGGCTGCAGGCACTTCCAGAGATAAAACATTGTCAGCAGAGTCCAGATCATCCATCAGAATAAATGTAGCTGATGCCATGATTTATGGGACAAAGATGAAGGTTTAATCCTCCTCTCAGCAGTGCAACCTGATTTGCCACAAAACCCTGTTAAATTTTGTGGCACACGCTTCATCACTTCATTAGGAGATAGAGAGAAAACGGTTCAATGCATTGCTGAATCTTTTATGGCTGAGACTCTCCTCCCACCACTCCCGAGTGATGGGTAATCTCTCTGATCAGATCCCCAGGAAAAGACCCCGTGGGATTACAGAGCGCAGAGGCATTAACAACAGTGACAGGAAAGGAATACAATATCCCTTTAAACAATTAAATATTGATCCTGTGGGCCTGGGGTGGACTCCATCACACAGAAGGAAACACCTCTGTGAATTAGTTTGGTGACATCCATACCCTTAAACGATATAAAGGAAACCAAGATTATTTGCCTCACCTATTTTCTTAATGTTTTTTCCCTCAATTAGAGAAATGCATCTGGTATGAACCGCAGTCACCCCTCAGACACTCGGCGCTCGTCGCCCTGGAGCCCAGCATGCCAGGATGGGATGGGATGGGATAGGGGACCACAGGTGGATTGGGGGCTGCTTGCTGAGGGTGGGGGGCTGCAGACTCAGCACAGACAGAGGGAAGAAGACACAGTGCTGTGAAGCCTGAGGAACCCTTTGTGTTCCCCATGGATGTCCTTCCCTCCCATGACTCCACCGAACGCAGCCCGTGCCATGGGGGAGCTGGGGCTGCCCTCGGCTCAGCCCAGTGCTTTGTGGCTGCACACAGAGAAACAAAAGGCAAGAAATGTCTAAATTTAAAGTGCTGGAAAATCCAACCTTTTATTTACTACATTTTTGTGACTACATAAACGCTGAAACATTGTAACGCTGAAACATTGTAACACTGAAAAGCATGATGACATCATCACTTGCTTTTTTTCTTTTTTTTTCCTTTTTCTCTTTTTTTTTTTTTCTTTTTGCTTAGCAAACACAGCAGATGATATTGCACGGCATAAAGTGAGAACAGTAGCAAAGCTTAAAAAAAGTAACTTAAGGAAATCTTAACGCAGTACAGGAGATACTCATACCCAACCCAGGGCAATGCCTAGCGCACTGCACTTGTCATCGCTACACACAAAAATACAGAAGAAGCGCTTGACTAAGAGAGAGAGTGAGGAAATATCAGCAATCAACCGTAATTAGGTACAATAATCACTTAGTCTGAAATGCAGATGCAACGCATAAACTACTGCTGCTTCCTAATGGGCGAACTAAAGATGGCAGCAAAGGGCTTTAGCAAAATCTTCGCTTTGTTTTCGTTGTGGGGTTTTTTCTCTTTTTTTTTTTTCTCTTTTTTTTTTTTTTTCCTTTTTTTGGTTTAGTTCAGTTCCTCTGGAAGAACTCCCGCTTGCTCTGGGAAGATTTCCTACCCCTACGGAGCTGGGACCTGTGATTGTCTCTGTCGCCCCCTCTGCGGCGGGAGCCGAGGGGGGCGCGGGCCGGGCGGGGGTCCGGGGGGTCCTGGGGAGGTCCCGGGGTCCCAGGGGTCCCAGGGGGTCCGGGGATCCCAGGGGGTCCCGGGCCGCGGGCGGGGTACACAGACAGCTACCCGAGCGAGTCAAAGACAAGGCTGTACCGTACATTCCCTGTTGTTCAGTTCAGGCTGCAAAACTAACGCGGCCCCACAGTGAGGATGAAGTAAGTGCAGTAAAAGCAGAACATTCCGTGAAATACCAAACTACCGGAACAGGACGGGAAACCGCGGCTCCCTAAGCACAGTTTGTCCAGTGCTCGATGGCTCATGCTGGATTCACAGACTAATACTTTGCCTCCCCCTCCACATGAAGCGTAACTCATTGCACAGCATTAGCTCCTATATTAAAAGCAGACACTGAGCCAATGCACAACAACAGACCATTTAATGATCCTGCATTTCAGAGCGTCTTTATTGCCCCACTTCAATACTTGAAATATAAAAAAATGTACCTAGAAAGTGTAACTTCTGACCAAAAGCTCAGACCCTGCCCTTTTCCTTCCCTCCCTCAACCCCTTCACTATCCCCTCAAAGGAAAATGAGGTACACCTGGGGCTCACCTACTGCACGGGAAAGGAAATATTTACAGCCATCACAAACCGTGTCAGTACACAACATTTAGTTGAAACAGAACCTATTCCTTATGCAAAATAAAATACAGGAGAGTGGCATCCTAGTCTCTGTGCCATGATGCCATCATCAGCTTTGCAGAATTGTCATTGTCATTACTCTTTCCTTTTTGCTTTTCAACTCAAAACCGCCCTGTCCTCCCTCGAGCTATGGGGGTGCTGGGGCAGAGGCTGCGCTTGTGTCCCTCGGAGGGACACGGCACAGGTCACCCTGTGCCCACCTGCACCTGGGGCACCGCAGTGCTGCCACAGCCCCCGAGCCTGGATGAAGCTGCGGCTTCCTGGGGGACTCAGCTGCGCCCCACGGACCCTCGTCCCGTCCCAGCAGGCCCTGGCCGGAGAGCAGATGATGACCCGGTGGTGGCCCACGGGTGGCCCCAGCCCTGGAGTGCTCTCCGAGCCCGCACCGTCCCATGGCCCGCCGCAAAGGCCTTCCCGTGAGCAAGGGTTCCAGATTCAAGTCAGCTTTTCTCCCAAGGCCTGCACCCGCTGCTTGCTTGCGCTACCCGTGCGAACGGCGAAGGAAAATAAAAACTCAGCAAAATCTCTCACAAATGCCAGTGCTTTTTAAACATTAAACGACTTTTAAATTCTTTGGATGTGCGGGTCTCACCCACAAAGCAACCTTTCTAGAAAAAAGACAAATAAATTAAAGGAAAAACACACTAATAATGCTTTTCTGCTTTCTAAGTGACAAAAGTACTACCTTGAAACACTCATTTTGGCATGTACAAGTTGGGGGGAAGGGAGGCCTGGAGGGGGTAACCTGGCAGTGTTTGTAACACAGGTGGAAGTGCATGCCAAGACAAGGCTGAAGATACACCCTGCAGTCAAGAGAAGCACTCTCCTTCAGTTCATCTCGGCATCAAGAATGAAAAGATTGTAACATAAAGCTTTGGCCATTTTTGAATCTACTATATACAATTTTTTTTTTTAACTACATAGTCATAAATTAAAGCAGTGATTAAATAAGCGTATACAAAATGTAATTAAATTAAAAGTCACAGCACATTATAGAGAAAAAATAGGAACCATTTATCACAGCAGAGAATATTTTTTTTTACCCTGTGAAAAGAACATCGACTAGCAAACACAAAGCATCCTAGTTGAAACAAAAGTAATCAAAGCCATGTTTCCCTTTCTTGCATTCATTGCAAACAACGATCTTTACCCACTTTGAAACATTCCCAGGAATAAGATCTTCCTTGAGTATAACAGAGAAGTTCTGCCAAAAAAAAAGGAAAAAAGAAAAAACCCAAACCCAAACCAAATAATATAAAAGGAATATACAAACAAAACAACCTCTACAAAATAAATAAGAATTATAAAGCTTTTTTTAAGTAACCTTAACAATTATCAAACTAGTAAGTTCTGCCTTATCACATAGACTCTCTATACAACATAACCCTAAAGATTTATTACTATGAGGTATTTGGAGGAATTGGTAAAAGCGATGCACGGCCTGTCTGGGCTGAGGGACTCAAGCTGCTCTGGGGGAAAGAAGAGGGAACCTTTGGTTTGTCAGCAAGAAAGTGGAAAAAAACATTTTCCTTTGGTATCAAAGAAAGTTTCATTGCATGGTTGCACGGCAAAAAAGCACCACGGTGAAGAATTATTCCTTTTTTTCATTAGTGGCCTTTCTAACAGGCTGAGGTATTCAAAGAGTATAAGGTGAGAGATAAAGAGGTCAACAGCGGTTTAACACTTTGGTTCAAGCAAGGCACTCGTCCTATGAGTTTACAAAGTTTGCAACATGTTTGCCTAGAGCTTTATTATTATTATTATTATCCTTATCATCGTCAGTAGTAGCAGTTGTAGCAAGAGAAGTATTCATAAGGTTATTAGCATTACCACTAAGAATGAAGACAAGGTTACACACTGAGTGAAGGTGAGGAAGAGGGATCGGGGGGATGGGGTAAGAAGGAGGATGAGTTCCCTTTCCAGACCAAGGCCGTGCATGAAAAATCTTTGGTATTCTTTGGTATCATCAACGTGATTAAAATCACCAATGGAAATCGAGTGAGGTAGCGTCTTTGGTTCACACTATAAATAGTAGATCTTTACACACTTTTTTTTTCTTTTTTTCTATTTTTTTTTAACACGTGGAAGTAGCTATTCCTTACCTTTTGCTTCTTTGTCTTTAGCAAATAGTTACCAAATGTATTGTAAAGCTAACCACACCACAATAATAAACCAGGAGGCTAAGCAAAGTCTCAAAATTAGCCCCTGGGCCTTTGAATGCACCCAAACGCAGTGAGATAGAAAAGGGTAAGTGCTTTCTCTTTGTTTGCTAAATGCATAGTTTTCATCCCTATGTACAAAGGAGGAGGAAGAAGAGGAGGATAGAAGGAAGAGTAGTAGAAAGAAGGACTGTTTTTTTGGGGTAAAAATGTCTTGTTTACAACTCAGGTGAGGAGAGGTGTCCTAAGACTCTTTGGTATAAGCTCAGCAGTGTTTCCGAGCCCTCCGGGCAGCAGCAGCCCCTGAGGCAGCGCCCACCACCACCACGTCCTCATCCTGAAATGTCAGGAGAAGAGTGGTGCCCATAGGCAGCCCTGGGGCTGGTCTCATCCCAGGGCACCCCAGGCCACTTGGCTGCTTGGGAATTTGCTCCTGGCATTGGTTGTACAGGAGCAACTTCTCAAGCGAAAGCCCTGTTGTTGGCTGGCTCGCTCTGGTTGGGTTTGCTTTACCTGAGTAAGGAGAGGAGGCTGCGGCCCTGGAAAGCTGTGCAGGACTAACAGAGCAGTATGGGTCGGTCTGAATGGGGATTTTTTGTTTGGTTGGGGTTTTTTTTTTTTTTTTTTTTCTTTTTTTTTTTTTTCCTGGAAGTCTAATAATGCCATTTACAATGGGGATGGATGCAGACAGTTCACCGCTTGGCCAGCCTCCCCTTGTGGGTCACTGCGGTCAGGTTTGAATGCAGCCTGTGTGCTGAATGCATGTTCCTAATGCCCTCTTGCCCATGGAGTCACCTATGACTGAAGCTCCATCTCCTGATGCTCCCAAACTGTTTCAGGTTCTGCTCCCTCTCCTAACCCTTCCTGGCAGAGTTTTAGATGATTTTGTTGCATTTGAAACTAATTTCTGTTTAGTGAGGAGTGAAATGAACCAAAAGACTAACACTAATAGGACAGAGACAGGTTTCTTATGTGATGTTAAATGCAGCACTAGAAGAAGTTCCCCTTCTAGGGTGCCCTGGTGAGTAATGGCACCTGCCAGAGCCAGGGAGAACCAGGTAACCTGTCCATGCTTCAGTCAGTGCAGCTGGGCACTCTGCTCAGAGGTAACACAGCTTTACAGGTAGAATGAGCAGTTCCATAGTTATTTGCTTCATGTTTTGAAAGGAATTAAAGAAAAGTGTGTTCTTTGCCTATTCAGAGTATGAGGCGCATATTGCTCATGGGAAGAGTGGTTTGTTCCTAATGGCTTATAGAAAACCAAAAGGTTTATATATACTTAAACAGACATGTAAAAAACCCAAAACACTTAAAGTCTATAACTTGTGCATCAGTTTTAGTGTGTGTGGACATGTGTGCACATGTATACGTACATATACGCCACAAAAATGTGTGCATGTACATATACACAGTCCTATTTAGGGGCTTGCATGTGTGTGTATCAGAGATCCTGAAATTGCATATTGGGTGCAAATTTAATGCTGGTATGAAAGTTCTCTTTGGTTTCAGCAAGTAGTCTATAAAGACAATACAATGAAAATACTAAAAATTGCGGCAATGTACTTTGAATTTCCCTGCATTTTTTAAATTCTCAAGTTTTAAATAAATAAGGCTTTCTTTTCTAAACTATAGGTACGTTACAAAGCGGCGTTTGCTGAAATAAACTAAACCATTAGTTATCGCTGTCCTTTATTAACCTTACACTAATGAGACTGCATTCATAAGGTACTGTATATGTGAGTTTACTAATGCTTCCATGTCAATTATGCCTTTGTGAAGATGGAACACTTCAAAAGAAAGCTTGCTAAAATTTAAGGTAAGCTAGAGACTCAAAAAACTTCCAGATTAGATTCTATTTTCCTAGACAATTGCTTTGTCAGTCTTATAGTGGGTTTAACATACTGAAATACGGAGAAATATTCAGTGCCAAAACTTTAAGTTTTATTTCACTTTATTTTAATAAAGAGATATTTCAACTGTATTCTAAACACTTAGTGGTAATTACCTGTATACCCTGAACCTTGACTAGACCCTGTCCTCTTGGTGCTACAAAGTTGCTCAACTTTGGTGTCACTGGTATTTTGAAAGGGCTTCATTCCCCAAAACCAATATCTGCTACTGTTGATAGTGTTTGGATTCTAGTTTACCTTGAATTTTCCTCTTACTTTTTTTTTTTTTTAAAAAAAAAGGTTGTAAGTAAGATTACCTATTTCTAGTCCTTGCATTGGGCCTATACCTGCATATTTGGTTACTTTGGAATTTAATATACCTAGCATAATTACTACAGTAATTTGAAACACCGGTTAGAAACCTAACAGGCACATGTATGTTTTTTAAGTCTATTTTCCCCTTACACTATAATTTAATATGCAGATGTTGCACGCTTTTTAATTTTATCAGAGTAGGAAAGGGATGATTTTTCTCCTATGGGTATGTTAGCAACAGAGCTTTTAAAGCTTTTCAGATACAAACTTTAAACTATTTCATGCATTATCCTGACTAATAGATGAGCAAGAAAGAATGCATGGGCCAAAAGCTCAGCCTGCTACACACAGATACGAAGCCACAAAGCATCAGGCTGTATCTTGGTGTTATGGGAACTTTGCTCTTGACTTCAGAGGGATCAAAATTCCTCCTTCCAAAAGCACTACTGGAGCTCCTCTTGGAGCTCTTCCCACCAACATTAACTGATGTTGTACCACTGTTTTCAATAGGAAAAGACCACAAGCCTTCAAAGCTATTACTATTCCTTTGCCTAGTAAAGTCAATAGGTAAAAAAAAAAGCTCACTAATGTCAATGAGTATTGATCAGACACTGAGCCCTGTGGTTTTGCATCTCTGAGTTCGTTTCATTTTTGCATACTGAGTGCCTCAGGTCTCCTGTTCGCAGGCTAGATGGCAGAGCTGAGCCACACTGAAACACGGCGCTTGTTCTGCGCCAGGATTCCAGCACTGCCAGCCTGGGAGAGCGCCCGGGGATGCAGCGCGGCAGCTCCCACAGCCTCACACAAGGCTGGGACACGTGGCTCCCTTTCTTTGCTCCCCTTGAAGTCAGTGACAAAAGGGCTCACTGAGTTCAATGGAAGCAGCATCCCATGCTCAGTACCTGTGCTCTGCCAGGGGCTGCGATCTCCTCAGGTGACATTCTTTCTTGCCAATCACGGAAAGAAATGATAATGTGGTTTTACTAATTGCAAATAACAGTCTTGATTACAAGCTTTATGTGTTATACAGTTAGATTAGTTTATACCTATAACTCTACATAGTATTTTGTGTAAAAATAGCTTTGGAATATTAAAATCATTGCAATAAAATACCTGCAATATAATTATTAAATGTGTTCTTTGGTAGCTAGTCGATTTTTTTTTTTATGGATGGAATAGTTTTCCTTTTTTAAATCTGAACATTCCTTAACAAACAAAGAGAATGCACTGGTTTAGGTACCATTCAAAATTTCTTTGCCTAGTTTGAACTTGTTCCCAGGCATTGCACTGGTTAAGTTCAAACTGTGAAACAGCAAAAATCACACTACCGTTCAAAGGAATTCAGACGACTCCACGCTCTGTCAGCTGTGCCATGGCACAACCCTCTCTGAAGACCAGCCCTGCCTAAGTCCCTAACCACCGGCGTGTATGCAGTACGGATACACTATACACCTTCATGGCAATTGCTGTGGAAATGAAGAGCTGTATCCAAAGAGATGTCTGTTCAATGACAGGAAATCACTATGCTCCAAACCACTAAACAGCCAAGTACGGTGATGATGATAATGGGCAAAGGTGTAAGACCAGTGGTCCATTTCTCTTCTCTTTGCATTCTGTGTCATTCCCTCCATTTCACTTTCTTCTTCCTCTCTGTTTTTTGCAAGTCGTCGTCCTACTAAAGTGTGTGTCTTAGAACAAAGTCATAATGCAGGTGAAATAAGTCTTTGGTTTCTTTGGACTTATAAATATTTTTTTCAAATAGTTCTAAGTATAAACCTGCTATTTTGAGGTCCTGGTCTGTCTTTATTTATTTATTTATTTATTTTAAAGCTTTTCCACCGAGGTTTAGTTCGTGGTTATTCCTTCATGCTTTGGTACAAGTGCTTGATGAAGAAGATGAGTTGCCTGAATTGGAGCTGCCCTCGTCTTGCCACTTATCCAGACTCCTCCTCCGTGCATTCATGAAAAAGTTGCTGACGGTGCTCAGCTCCAACCCGAGCTGCTGGGAAATGGTGATTTGTAATTCTTTGGATGGACGCTTATTTTCCTTGAATATTGCATGTAGAGTTCGACGCTGGACATCAGTGAAGACCAACCGAGGCTTTTTGGGTGTATTCCCTCTATCCTTCCCGTGCTCTTGTTCTTTCCTCTTGCACGCTGCAAGAAAGGGGAGGACAGTTAGAGAAGGCTGGCAGAGGAGTACGTGGGCACACACTACAGGACAACTAGGGAATAAGGACCATTCAAACCAGCTTCCAAATTTGGAGAGGATGAGTGATGTTTACTTTTCTAACTCATAATAAACTATAAAAAATATAAGCAATAGAAGTTAGAAAATACCTTTGTCATTGTCTGCTAAGACTAAGCAAATTCTGTTACTGAGAGCTTGCATTTTGATAACACCCATTAGTGCTGGGAATTCAACTATTTAGTATCCCTATGAGATAGAGTGGAAAGTCAACCTTGCCCACATTTTTTACCTTCAATCCATTTCTGTAGGTTTTTGCTGACTAAGGAATAAGGAACTGTGAGAAACCAGGGTGTTACTACAGTCTTATAGGCCAGATGTATTCTGAACAGAATAAACAAGTTTTGACATGAAAAACAATGGTATAGTAAATCTTCTTTGTAGAATTACACCTAATTTCACTTATCACCCCTCCTTTCCCCTTCAGAATGTTATTTTGCTCTGCATTATTAAAGGCTGCTTGCAATTTAAAATATGCCTCACAGATCACCTGCCAGGCAGGATCCAACAGGATGCGAGGAAGACTCCCAGATCCCCCTGTCAGCCTTTGACTGTCTGCCAGTTCATCTGGTTAGCATTTTGCTAGATAAAGGCATCCTTGGGAGGACAGACTCCTCTGTCTCACTTTCAGAAATGTCTGAAGTTGTCTGTTTCCCCTTTTTTCTCTAACAATGTCCTTTAATAATGATTGAGAGATGTATTCCTGAAGGTAATATGAATGTTCTGTCTCTGTGCCTGCCTACCCCTGGTTTCTGTGGAGACCAGTGCTGATTTTATGAAGAATTTTTTTGCAGTATCTCCACCTATTCCATGGTTATTGGAATGAAAATGGAAAATTACTTCACAAAGGTTCTTCCTATAAATCCTGTTGTTACCAAGAGCCAGCCCTGGCATGAGGGTTCAATTGCTCAAGGGAGGCGTAAAAATAATCATCCACCTTTTGTACTTGAGAAATAGGAACTGCACAGATTAGGATCCAGGAGCTGCAAAGGCACTTTCTGCTGGCCCAGGCAGACCAAGGGACCAAGATAATGGTGGCTCAGCCCCCTCTGAGGAGGAGCTTTGGAAGATCTCCCTAATAATACATATTACAGCTACACATTCTTTCATAAGCAATGACACATCAATCAAATAGACTGGGATGCCAAACTCATATCTTCAAGAGTTATTTTTATCTATAAACCTTTGAAGAATGTTTTGAAGCTACATCCTGACCTCTAAAACACTGTGGAGCTTCTGGGCTGAAAAACAGGTTTCCCTATGCACGCAAGCCCCTACTGAAGTCAAACAGCTGAATTGACTGTGGGGATTGGTGCCTGCTGAAAGAATCTGTATCCCCACTGGAAGTTAACATTGGCAAATCAAGGGTTAAAAAGACGTTTGCAAGAATAGTCTGTTATTTACTGACAAATACTAAGAATGAGGGGCAAAGAAGATACCAACAGTGACTCAGTCTTCTACATGCATCTAACCATTTGACAATTGGAGATTCCTGGGAAAGCAGTCACACAAGCCTGGCTCTGTAGCAGCCTCAGCCTCCAGCTTGGCTCAGGCAGAAAACGAGACAAACCAAATGCAGATAGTATTTGCTGTGCCTAATGCTTCATTTCTGCTCACACTAGTTTACACCTTCCTTTTTCAAAGACTACACAAATCCCACCTTCCACCTAGATACTCTGTCCAGATCATAATTTGTCACAAAATCCGAATGGCACAAATAGCGTGATCCAAGTCAGGGCTGTGCAATCGTTCAGACTGAATCATCACATCCCAAATGACAGTCACAGCAGTAGGTACAAAGCTAGCTCAATTAGCCATGTGAGCCTCTGGGGCTTCAATCACTAACTAGTACATGAGTTCTCTGAAATAGCAGAGAGTAACAAAAAACGAACCATCTATTGTGAAAGTAGCTTGCATAACACATTGTCTTCCTGGACTTGTGCTCATTTCCTGAAATGTATTATTCCCGAACACTTTTTTTGTTATAAAATGTCCCAAGAATTATAACATACCTCATTCCTCAACTTCAGTTGTATCAGAGACCTCATAATTACTGCTAGTGGCATCACAGAAGAAAAAAGTGCTCATTGCTGGGGACTAGAAACAAACCAAACCTATCCAGTCCATGATACAAATAAGCCCATTTTAGTATTTAGAGAATAAAACTTCATTTTTCCCATCAGAAAGCAAGCATTGACTTTCCTGTGGTGCTCCCCAGGAAAGCTGGGAGCCATCACTTCCTCCTGCAGACCAGAGTGAGCTTTATTGTTTTAACAAACTATCATGTTGGTTTCCTCAGGCCTGATTCACACCTGGTGTGAACAGCTGAAAATACACTCTGGCTTAGCCTATGAAATAAGCCAGTACTTGTCCTCACATCCAAATTGGAGCAACTCTACTTTGGATTCAGGACTAATGATAGCTTGGTTCAGAGAGATAGAGACTGGCTCAGTTGCAATGTGGGACTGTGTCTGAGACACAACGATCCACATGCCAAGGGGTTCAGTTCTCACTGGCCACAGCGCAGTCCCCATGGGTGAAGCTGGGGCTGCCAAACAGAGCCCTCCAGCTGAGCCCAGCTTAGCCTTGATCCTCCTGTCCCCTTGGTGCCTGTGAGCCACACACTGGAATTGCCCAGCACTGCTTGCAGAGCCCTCTTTCACCTTGAGGAGACTGGGAACACCTTCGGAATCTGGGTCATTTTCAGGCAATGCAAAAGTCTTTTCCTTTTCAGCTCTACTCCAATTAGCATTTGTCAGAGGCAGAGTGAGGGCAAAAACTTTCCAATATACTCAATTGTTCCAAGAGCCCTTGTACACAGTGCTGCCAGGCCTTGGGTTGTGAACAGCAGGGGTAAATACCACCTCTCATCTTCTGCCTTGTCCAGACTCGGGAATATTAATAGCACTTAAAAATAAATAATGGTGATAATGAAAAACCGTAATAGGGTTTCCTTGCGATCGTTTTCTCTGCGCTGGAGCCAATCAATTTTAATAATAAATTGTAGCTTCCAGCTTGCCAGAGAACAAATGTACACCATGGGATAAAATCTACTCCAACGTTAGAGTGTATCCAGAGCAGGCACAAAGACTGGCCAGCTCACATTGCAAGGGCTGACAAACTGGGGCTGTTCAAGTCTGCTGACAGCAGCCTGAGCCAGGTCACACTCAGGCACGGCAGCCACGCCTGCTCGGTCCAGGTCCTCCCCTAATGCCAGGAAGGGTGTCCTCCAAGGGAGTCTCCAGAGACATAGAACAAATCACTTTTTTGGAAAAACACCACAGCCTGCCTTCACAACAGCTTATCATACACTTCATCTCAGTTATAATTTGAATAGCACAAGAAGGTAACAGTAGTTTGCACTGATGTCCTTCTTGTGCCCCTGCCCTTGAGCACTGTGAGCAGATCCTCTCCCACAGCACAGACATTGAATTTGGGTGCTTTGCAGGGTACTGTGCTCCCCAGAGGCTTGCACCTTTCCAATGGCACACCTGCTCACACACTGCCCTCGCTCCCTGCTGCAGAGAGCCCTGCTTTGTCTCTGGGCTGCCCTGGCCGAGCAATGCTCCATGTGATGCCTTTTGAAAAAGCCTTTAAGAAAATCTTGTTAGGAGAAAAGCAAAGCAGAAGATAAAGAAAGAGTCACCCTGATGCTGGCAACACACATGCTGATATGACAACGTAATATTATCAGTGCCAGAAGGAGCCTTATAAATCCACTCCTGAACTCTGGCCTCTTCCAGTCACTTCCATCTTCCTCTGCCCTGAGCAACAGATATTTTTGACACTTGCAATTCTCCTGACACAGTCCATCAATCTATTTTTGTCTCCCTTTGTTCTGTCTGAGTCACCCGAGGGATTTGGTCAAGTAAACTTGCCAAACCTCGTAAGGTCTGTACATCTCGCTGAGGGCCAGCTGCCTGTGCACGGTACAGATCTGTGGTCTCACCTCTTCTGCAGCACCTGACTGTGTGCAGCACACTGGGATCATCCTGCTCTGCTGGAGGTGTGAGCAGGATTCTGTCCCCTATGAAAATGCACTAATTGCATCTTTAGGTCAAAACAGCTAAGAGGATATTTTGCCCACCTGTGATGTGAACCACATTGTTCAGTCAGCCTAAGTCAAGATTACAGTAAGCTCAAGTGTTAACCCTGATGCTTGATCTAGTCTTTCATCCCTAGAGGGTGGATTTCATTTTAAAATCTGAAGCAAAACCCCTGATTACCATAAATCAATTTTCAGGAGCACTTGGTGTGTATATGTGTGCCTAGCTGTTTCTGGCAAACACAAATGTTCCTTTTTGAAAATGAGAAGCAAAGAAGAAAACCGGTAATACTCTCAATAGACCTGATTTCTGCTGGTTTGGTTTGGGCACGTAATAAGGTATCACCACAAGTCCTGGCTGCTTTACTGGAAAACTGGCATTGGAGCAGGGGGACAACAAAAGAAAATTCTCCTTGGGCAAACCCTGCCCCAAACCCTGTGGCTAGTTTTGATGGCAGAGGGCAACTCTCCCTGTGAGAGGCATTGCTCAGCTGATGGCCCAACATGGTGCCATCACTGAGCATGGTCTGACACAGGATGGAAAAATACAGACTCTGAGGAAGAAGGTGAATTTGGGGGAGTTTGGACCTGTCACTTGAGAGCCCTTACAAGCACACCAACAGGCACTCCAAGGGTCACAGTGTTCACCAACTGCCTGCAGCAGTTCCCATAGCTCCAGGACAGGTGCACACAATGGTCATGGCTGCGTTTTTGCCTGTACAAAGTGGCTGGGAGACAGGCAGAGACACAGGGCAGCAGGAGGGGAGTGTGCCTGGCCAAGTGCACCACAGCAGCATGGCATCACAGCTGCTGTTGGAAGGGAAGGGCACAGCCCCACCAGTGCCTTGGCAGGAGTCTTCTCACCCTGTGGAGGACAAAGCCAATGCACACAGTGGGTCTCTGCTTTCAGAGACCCCTTTTCCCCCTCTGTTTGCGCCCATGCGGGTCCAGACCAACAAGGACAGACATATGCACCATTCTGTCTTCAGCCATGCTGATTTCAGAGCCTGTTAACACAGAGAGGAGATCGTGTGCTGGCCACCAAAGATAGGATACAGGACCTTTCACCCTGAGGTGATGGGTCACATTTCCAGTTCTGGCCTGGGTCACTGCTGACCACAAGCCATTAATACTTGATGGCCATTGAGTGGCCTGTATGAGATAATGTGGTGGTCTTGGTTCAGCAACCTGTGAGCAGATTCACACCATGCTAATTTCCATCACATTTCGCAGCGTTTGACACCAATTAGTGCTGTGGCTGAAAGGATGAGCTGGACATTATGGGCAGGAGTCAGTAGGAACTCATTTTGTGGCTGTAATGTTCATTTTGGGGAACAAAGAAAATTGAGGATCTCTCATGACTGTAGTCTCAGCTCTGTCTAGCCTGAGGATGCACTTTCTGGTTGCTTGACATCAGAAGGTAAACTCAACAATGCGCTGTGGGGTCTTCACCACCACCCTCACTTGACTGGTTTAGCTTTGAGGACTGTCTCACCCTTCATGAGCATTACATCTGCTTTAGGCAGGTAGGAATAAAAAACTAACTGCTTTATGCTTCTCTCAGACACCAGTGCAAGGTTCCCACAAAGCAGTGGGGAGCTTACAATACAAAAGGTTTGTTACCATGGGTTCAGAGCAGTTGTCCTTCCCATGAGTGGGCAAACCCCAAGTCCTGCTCAAAGAATTGCCAACAAAAGCCCTACATTTTTCATGTGCCACAGGAGAAAAAGGAAACATATTTTAGACTGACTTGAGAGAGTTCTCAGAAGTTTTGTGATGATCATCTTTTCCCCCTCCTCTTGCAAACCTAGATTTTTAGTTATACCAACCTCACGTGTAAGAACTTAATGACATAAAAAGGCCTTTTAGAAGTCTCTCCTTATGTGTATTTTCTAATCCCTGTTGTGTCAGGTCTGTAAAATCTGAGATTTGACTCAGCTACAGTCTGAACTGTGTCCACACAATAATCTCTTTCTAAATCATCTGTTTCCAGTTTTGAAACATCACACAAGATCCAATAACATTTTTAGAGAATGAAAATTCTTCACTGGTACAAACTAGAGAGTATCATGGAGGATATTCTTCTGAAGAGGTTCTACCTTCAGGTGAAAAAGGCAGCAGTATTTCCATAAGAGGCTGAAACTGCTTAAGGACTTTGGCCATCAAAGATAGTCCTAATCACACTGGCTTCAACAGCTCAGTGGAAACAAGTAGCCAAAAGTTTATAGTAAATTCACAGTGGCAATAATATATAATAAAGTGTGATAAATTCCATCCTTATCATGTGAATAACACCTCTGCAGGGTGCAAAGAGACACACAAATGACAGTTCTTTCTCAATTATCTGAGACTTCATATTCGGGGGAATATGAAAACAGGACAAGAAGCATACAAGATGCATACTGCCTGTGGGTAGATGTCATCACATGAACTAAATCCAAGCAAATCTATTTGACCTGAATGACTACTCAGAGGTGCTGGGTGACATTCACTCTGATATATCACCAGTTGGTGGTCCCTTGCACTGCCCCATCCTTGTCACTGCCCTGGAGCCTTCAAGGTGCCTGGGAAATGCAATCCCTCTGGAAAGGTGCTGTGTGAGTCAGTCTCCACACATGGGGGCAACTCATGGCCATGTGCTCCCAGTGTAGCAGGTAGCAGACAGCTTTGGTGCTTCAAAGAGCATTCCCAAAAGCTTCAGCCCACCATGGGATAAGGCGTTTCACACCTTTTTAGTGCTGAAAGCCTACATGGGTGACACGGGTCATTGGTTGCTTTCCCCTTTCAACTCAAGACATTCTGAAATGTCTGAGCCCACATGAAGTTATTTCTTTTTACTCCTGGCATCATTCAGCATTTTGCACTTGCTTCTCTAGTATTTATTTGTATTTATGCTTATTCAGAGTGCAGGTGTTTTCATACACTCAGAGGTTTTTTGATGTGTCTCATTTCTCTGCCATCAAATCCAGGCAATGCTCTTTTGTTGTTTCATAATATAAAAAAAAAAAAAAGTGAACATATATTCCTATATGGGAAGCTCACAGAATGACATCAGCCTGCCAGAATACAGATCCCAGCTGAGCCAGAACAGTAAACATCTCGCTCCTGTGCACTGTATTATAATGAGTGACCTTAATTTGCTGCCCCTGGAATAATGAAGTGAATCTGACTGAGGAGTGCTGACTCAGCAGTTTGGGACTGGGGGGTTTACACAAACTTAGTGTTGATGGATCTGTAAGCACTTCAGCGAGCTGACATCACCATTATAGAATATGCTGCTAAGTGGATCAATCACGGGAAAGCACCCGATTTTCCTGCGGTATCATTTGAAGTAAAATGTTAAATTTCTTTAGCTGGGTCTTTAGTTAACCATATTACTGTGACAAATATTTCTTTGTCTAGCATAAGTAATTAGAATTTAATCACTTAAACTGCATCTTAATTACCCCAAATGAATTGAAAGGACATTTAATAGCAAAGATTAAATTGCCTTAATGAACGATTTTTGCGACTACATCAATATTTTAACTGCGTCAGCCGGGCCCGGCCCCCCTTCCAGCGCCGCAGCGGCACAGGCAGCCCCCGGCCGCTGGGTGGCGCCCGTTCCGCACCGAACCGCACCGCGCCGAGCGCTCCGCACCGCTCCGCATCGAACCGCACNCGCATCTCCCACCCGCACGAGTTCGCGGGACAGACGCGCGTGTGGAGCCACATCGGGGCCGCCGGCGGCTCCGAGCTGTGGCAGAGAATTCGCCTCCGAGACGCCCCGGTGCGGGCTCGGCATCAGGCCGGATTATTCCGTCCCTTCCCGTGGTCCCAGCCCGGGGCTTTGCTGCAGCCGCCGAAAATGGAGTTTCTGAGCAGTGGAAGCGACGCAATCCGTTGCAAAACCTTCACTGGAACACTGAAGGTCGCCAGATTTACTGAAAAACCCGGGCAGCTTCTCTGGTTCCGTTCCTAAGGACCGGCCTGCCGGCTCCCGCTTCCCAAACTCCAGTTTTTAAGTTCTCGGTCAATTCCCAGATATTCGAAATAACGAAATATGTCCCAAATGAGCAATAAATGTGTCAGTGATGACATAAAGGAGTTCTTCCGTTTTGGGGGACATTAGGGCAGCCGTATGGCAACCTGCCTTTAGAGGGGGGCGGGAAGGGAAAGGCTGTTGCGGGAAAACCCATCCGCATTAACTTCAACACCTGTGGGTCACTTCTTACCAACGGATTTGTAATGCAGGCGACAACGTGTGCGCTCTTCCGTATCCTAAAAATATCCAAAATCTGAGCGCACTCTCTTCAGCGGCTTCTGCACCCAAGCACTAAGGAACAGCCCCCCGTGCCATCCGATTTAATACTTTCCCGCTGTCTGAAGCAGCAGCATTTCTAGCTCCACCAGTCAACGCCCACAACATGCCAGCGCAGCGCTCCGCATCCCGCAGCAGCCCGCGGTGCTGCCCGCGGACACCTGCGGAACAACATCCATCCATCGCGCTTTAATTGCCGCTTAGGCTGTACAGAAATGTCACCACTGAGATTTCCTATCGCCCTAAAATGGGGAAAATTGAAAACTACTGTTGAGCTAATAAATTGTTCCTATAAATTAATCTTTTGGCATCATAAAACTGACTTCTTAAGCAAAACGGCTGGGTTTCCAAAGAGAGTCCATAAGCATCGGTCACTTCTCTGTCCGTGTATGATTAATCCCGATAGATTTATGTTTGAAACACGAATCAGCATTTATCGATTTGATCATGGAAACACCCGACACACTGCCATGTTGGCTCCCGCTCAGTCCTCAGGAAAAACTCCCCTCGATGCTTGTAGTCCTCAGGTGAAAAGTCACCAGCAATTCAGCAACAGCTCCTGCGCTTCAGCCACCTTAGAACTCTCTCGAAACTAACTTGTCCCTTGTGTGGAGGTTATGCGGACCCTTCGGCTACTCAGAGAGGTGAAGCCTGCCCGAGGCAAAGCTGGACCTGCGGTTTCATGCCGGTACAGGCCAACCCAGGCACCGACGCACGCCTGGCCTGCGCATTTCCAGATGCTTTTGTCTCAATCCGACCACTGCGTTCCTTTCCGGCTATGTGAAAGGCAGACCGCACACGCCAGCACCCAGCTGCAGCACCGGCAGCGCCCGGGCTCCCCACCGGTGGCAGCTGCGGCGGGCACAGTCCTAGCGCTACGCACCTCTCCTCTCCTTCCGGGGCATCCCGACCCCTGTGGCTTGCACAGTTACTGTGCTGGGGGAAGCTCACTTTTCCTCTGGCTACGCACCCGTTCGAAGTCACCCATCCCCGAGCAGGTCCGTTCGGGGAGCTGCCCGGTCGAGAGCCGAGCCGCCCCCACTGCCACAGCACGGCCGACCCCGCGGACAGCCCGAGCGCTCAGCCCCGCGGCACTAATTGCCGGCTGCTGCTGTGTATAATCGATGCGATGCTACTCCCCATCGGGGCCGGCAGCCGTGGGGAGGCTCACCAAGCACCTGCGCCCGGGCCACGGGCGGCCTCGTCCATGAACCGGGANAATAGCAAAGATTAAATTGCCTTAATGAACGATTTTTGCGACTACATCAATATTTTAACTGCGTCAGCCGGGCCCGGCCCCCCTTCCAGCGCCGCAGCGGCACAGGCAGCCCCCGGCCGCTGGGTGGCGCCCGTTCCGCACCGAACCGCACCGCGCCGAGCGCTCCGCACCGCTCCGCATCGAACCGCACCGCTCCGCATCGAACCAAATCTCATCGCTCCGCATCGAACCAAATCTCACCTCACCGCATCGCTTCATACCGCTTCGCATCGCACGGCTCCGCACCGCTCCGTGAGCTCTGCACCGCTCCGCACCGCAACACTGCGCACGGCTCCGTGCGCTCCGCACCCCCGCTGCTGCTCTGTACCGCACCACGCCAGGCCGCCCCTCCGGGGAGCGCCAGCCGCTCCGTACCGCTCCGCTCCGCGTAGCCCAAGCTGGGAAACACTGCCTGCTCCACACCCCGCTCCGCGCCGCTTCTCACCGCCCCGCACCGTAAGGGAGTGGCTGCCCCGCCCCGCCCCGCCCCG